>PVHX01024826.1:0-23391 GCA_004024805.1 Geosciurus inauris | reverse complement strand
GATATTTCAAGTGGAATCATGCAGCAGGCGACCTTTTGCGTGCAGCCAGAGGTTCCTCAGCAAGTTGAACAGGCGGCCATAGGGCTCTGCAGTCCCACTCCTGGACGTACCCCAGAAGAACAGAAAAACAAAGACTCTCACAGGTCTGGGGACGCACCTTGATGGCAGCATTCTTCGCAACAGCTGGAGGTGGAACAGCTCAGACGACCATGGATGGACCAGTGGATCGGCGGTGTGGTCCGTTGGGCATTGGGGCTGTTCACTATGAGGGATGCAGTACTGCTGTGTGCTGTGGCCTGGGTCAACCTTGCAACGTGATGCTTGTGCATTCTGCTTGACCTGAGTTCCCTCTGTGCTGATGTTTCTGCCTTACCAGGGACTCGGCTGGAAGCTTTGAGTTCCTGGGCTGGACTGGCCTCCATGTGGAGGCTCCTACCTCTTCCCTGGGCCTCCTGCCCGACCCTCCTGGACCAGGAATCGAGGGGAAACCTTCATACCGTCACTGGGCCATGGTGGTGTCTGTCTGAGCCATAGTTGGCCAAAGCCAGGCTGCTGTATGCAGAGCTGGGGGCCAGGAGCTGATGTGACCCCGGGAGGCAGGTGCTGGAGTGAGCACAGCTCTGCCATCTGTTGCTGCCGCTAGTTGGGAATGTGGAGCGATGGCCAAGCAGTGGTTTTTCCAGGTGTGGCTGGCTCTGGCTGTTGCCTCTTGCAACTGGAGCTTAGCGGGGTCCTCCTGGTATGTGGGGAGCCCAGGCTAGTGGCCTGTCTCTGCGAGCACCTGTGTTCATGCCCAGGACCCCTGGCAGGTGGTGGGGAAGCTGCCCCTGTTACCCTTTGCTTCCATTCTCCCTCCTCTCCCTCCCTCCCTCCCTCCTCTGTGAAGTGCATGTGGCATAAGCTTGGCCCTTATAAAACAAACGAATAGTTCAGTGGTGTTTAGTGCATACCCGGTGGTGCACAACGAGACCTCTACCTAGTTCCTAAACACTGTCGTCATCCCCAGTGAACCCTGTGCCTGTTATGTTGCTCCCCCACCCCCCATGCCTGGAACCACAGGCCTGCTCTGTCTGTGGCCTTGCCTCTCCTGGACATGCCGTGTACACAGAGGCACACAGCGAGTGCTCTTGCTATCGCCAAGTTGGGTGGTGTGGCAGTTCGCCCAGCTGCAGCAGGGATCTCTGCTTCCCTGTGTGGCTGGGTGGGGTCCACGTCTGCTTGTGTTCATCCATCCTCAGCCCTTGGGTACCTTCCGCCTTTGCCTGCTGTGGGCAGGGCCTCTGGGAGCCTTGTGTCCAGGCACTTGTTTCAGGCTTGGCTCTGCCCCTTCTGGGGTCTGTCCAGGAGTGGAACTGCCTAGCCACAGGGTAACTCTGTGGCTAACTCACGGAGGAACTTACCTTGTTCTAACCAAGGGAAACTGAGACCCAGCAGTGCATCTCTAAGGTCCCCCAGGGTGAGGGGTAGAGCCAGGGAGGGAAGCTGGAAGCCTGGCTGCTGTCCAGCACATGGGGGTCCGGCCATGCACACACTCTACAGGGCACTGTGCTGTGCACAGTGGCTGGGAGGGCAGGAGGAGGAAGGGATGTCCTCTCATCTGAGGGACCAGATGCATCCCTTGCTGGGGGCTCCATGGTGGGTTTCCATCCCCTCATTTGCACTCTTTCCCCACAGTGACCCCTTTACCTCTGGGCTTGGGAAAGGTTGTGGGGTTGCTGGGTCACTTGATTGACTTGGTTCTATTTGACCTACTTCTGTCTGTCTGTCTGTCTCAGGCCTGGCAAAGTCGACTTGACAGGGTAGAAATGACAGCCCTTTGAGTCTCATCTGGGAACAATGTCACCACACCTGAATCCCTACAGCTTAATTCCTGCAGCACCTAGCTAGACTAGGTCTCAAGCCTCCCTTCTACCATGAGGTCGAGGCCCAGCGAGGTGAGGTAATGCTCACAGCCACACAGCTTGTGAGCATCAGGGCTGGGATTCGAACCTGGGTCTCCTCACCTGTGTAGCCTGGATTCCTCCTGTTGTGTCTAGAAGCTTCCCTGGGCTTCCTCAGGCTTCGGCATTTCCATAGTAACGCAGCGGTGTATATTTTAAAAACCATAGAGTTGTGGCCTTACTAGCTGTACTCAGCCCCCACAGCATCCTGAGACGCTAAGAAGTCTACAGTGGGAAGCGAGCATGCAGGGAGGCTGTATTCCGTGCGTTTTTCTCTTCCTAGGATCTCAGGAACCAGCATCTTGCAAAGGAGACTTGAGTTCTGCGATTCCTGTTGTTTCCCACCTGACTCTGATTCTCGGTATTTAGGTAGCAGTCACATCACAATTGGCTGTGTAACGTGGCTCAATCTTTCTTCCAAGGGGAAGCCCCATGAAACTGGGCAGGCAAGATCCAGGTCTCGAGCCTTGCTGGCCGCTCGGGCACCTGGGGATGGGAAGCTTCTCAGATGAGAGGGAGAAGAGGTTGCTGGAGGTGGCGGGGCCAGGTAGGTCCCCAGAGAGTTCCCTGGCTCTTGGGCCCTGCAGCCGTTCAGAGGTCCCCGTAAATGCGAAGGGAGCCAGGGAATCTTTTACCCTCTCTGTGCGCAAGTTCCAAGGGCAGTAATTCTCTGACCTTTTAAAATGGATAAATCTCCTTGCCGAGGCATGTTTCTCAAGCTTAGCCCGAAGCGTATGCTGCTCAGGCTGAAGCCCTGGACCATGTGCCAGACGGAAGGGGAGATTGATTGCCCTCTACAGGGTCTGTCTTGGGAACTTGCCATACCTGTGGCCCCACTCAGTGTGTTTTGGGTAGAAAAGTGTGTTTTGGCTGAAGCGTGAGTCCTTGCGCCACCCCAGAAGGATGAAAGCTGCTGGCTGTTTCCAGGTGGTGCTGCATTTATTCTCTGACCACCTTGCCTGTATCTGTGAGCTCTGATGGATACTCAGCTCTCAGGTCTTCTCTGCCGTCACGCAGAAGCAGGCGAGAATCTTATTGTCACGGCTTTCCCTCCCTCGCTCGTCTTAACCTCTGCGCTTGGAGGCTCCTTCCCCCCATCCTGTTCCCTTCCTCCCCACTCCAGGGCTCCAGCCAAGAGGCACAGACAACCTGGAGAATGGAGACGGGGTCTGGCATTTCTTGAACACCTTCTGTGTGCCAGGCACTTTCCATAGGCTGTCTTGTGTCCTCCTCCCAGCCCCTTCTGGGGGCAAGATTGTCACTAAACCCTTTTGCAGGAAGGCAGCCTCGAGCTCAGAGGTAAGTAACCTCCCCAGGGATCCCACATTGTTGGAGGAGGGGTGAGGACTAAAATCCAGGGAGAAGGAGTGCAGAGCATTTGTTTTTCCTAATGCCCTGGGCACCAGAAGAGATGGGGGCGTGTGAGCTGGGGCCTTCTTCCCAGCATCCAGGCCCCCGAGGGTTTTCTGAGAATGAAGTCTGCTCCTGTGTGGACGGGGCTGGTGGCCTCCTGTCAGCTGTTTGGACGCTCCCAGCACCTTCCTTGTCTGAGGCTGGGCCTGGCTTCCAAACCATGATTGCCCAGCAGAAGGGCTGCCCCTGCCTGCACAGGGTCAGCTCCTAATTACCAGAGTAATTAGTGCAGGATTTACCACCTGATCCTCCGCAGAAGTCGCACGCTGCCCACACAGGGGACTCTGGTCTAGGAGAGTGTCTGTCTGCCTGAGGAGCCCGTGGTATTGGGGCCCCAGCAAGACCACTGAGAGCATCCTGCCCGCGGTAGTATCCAGGCAGGTCCTTGTTGCTCCCAAGAGGCTGCCCTTAGTTCCGAGAGTAGCCCTGGGCTCTCAGACCCTGGCCGCTCCTCCGAGCACCTCTCCTGCCCACACCTTGCTCTGTTGTGGGGCCCGCTTTCTCTTCCGCACAGCACTGAGCACTCTCTAAACAATGTTCTTGTTCTCAGGTTCATTCACTGGAGGCCCTCTCAGTAAAACCCGCGTCTCCCAAGATCTGCATCTGTTCACTCTGCCAGCTCCTGGGCATGTCACGAGCATCCAGTATTCATCAAAAGAAACACGAGGGCCGTGCGCCCCTTGGGAGGGGCAGGAGGAATGTGAGTTCAAAGCCAGCCTTGGCAATGGTGAGGCACTAAGCAACTCAGTGAGACCCTGTCTCTACATAAAACACAAAGTAGGGCTGGGGATGTGGTTCAATGGCCGAGTGCCCCTGAGTTCAATCCCTGGTACCACCCCCTGCCAAAACAAAACAAAACAAAACACAAGGCTGTCCTGATATCTGACATCTGGGTGCTCCTGTTTCCCCCCTGTGGCTCCTCCTCATGCCCCCACTCCAATTACTGTTTGTTCATTTTTTGTTTTTTGCATTGGGGGTGTCCATGCTCTTCCCAGTTGTGTACCATATCTTGGTTGTCCATTGACTCCTTGGCATCTTGGTGAGAAGCAGATCTGCAATAAGCACAGCATGGACAGATGAGGACGGGTGGGCAGGCGAGTCTGGCTGGACTTCCTGAGCTTACTACCGTATTTTGAAGCTGGCAGGGCTCGTCTCTGGCTACCAAACGCCACTTATTCTCTAACAATAGCACAGCAGTCCCATGCATTTCTTAGCACTAAGAATCTGTTGCCACAAGCTGATCTCTTAAGGCTTAATTTCCATTCTCATAATACTGTGGGCTGAGACTGTGGCCTGCCCAGAACCTACAGAGGGGACTTCATTAAACCTGAACGTTGTTGTTATGTGACTATAAAGAATGCTCTATGATGCTTGTAAGTGTGCTCTCTGTAGGAGAGATCTTATTGATTTTACAGTTCAGGAGCTTGGGCTCCTTGGTTTAATGAGTAGGTTGGTTAGGGTCTCCCAGAGTGGCTCTGTTCCTATTTGTTTCTCTGGGTGCTCGTCAGAGTTTGTGATCAGTATTTTGGGCCTGTGTCATGTGACGTACAGAACTGTTTATTGACAAGCATGGGTTATGACTTGAACTTGGAGTTGTGTAAAGGGACCATCTGGTGCTGCCCTAGTGCTTCCTGCCTGGGTTTCTCTGAAATCAGTACCATTGTTTCTTTGGGGTCTGGACACATCTTGTTGCTGCTGTTTTCATTTCCTTTCAGCACAGGTATCTCTTGGAAGCAGCCTGTGGGTGGACTGTATCTACTCGCCCATCCTGAGAATCGCAGCCTTTGATAGAGGAGCTTTGCACAGGTTCATTTGATGCCATGCATTTGCATTTGGCCCTTCCGTCATTTCAGCAACGGCTCCTCGCTAACAGCTTCCCTGGCTGCTCTGCTGGTTTCTCGGGGCTTGTTTCTGCAGAGTTGGTTTGATCTGCCTCTGCCTTACCTGTGGATTTGGCACAGGTAATCCTGCTATTAATTCTGCATGTGTTGGACTGTCCAGGTAGGATGAGGACATGAGCTCACCTGCACCTGGCAGTTTGCCCACCTCCTTCCATCCTCTCCTGGTGTGGTCAGTACAGCCGGGAATACCAGAGCTGACCTAGCATCAAGCAGTTATAATTGTCATGGTCATGGTGATGGGTGGCGTTTGTGGGAGGGTTGATATGTGCCAGGTGTCCTGCTCAGCACCAGGTGTGGAATTTCCCATCCAGTGTCTTACAGCCCAGCCACGCTTGGCCTCCACTCTTCATGTGGCAAAACTGAGTCTTGGAGGTTCCATGAGTTGCCAAGCCCTCTCGTGTGGGAAGAAGGCAGAGCTGAGTAGGCCTGGATGTGGCTCCAGCTCCTGACTGTGGCTGTCCTCATCCTTGTCAGGATTGTTGCTGCCAGGCGGAGCGCATGTGACGAGTGAAATCCCACCTGGTCACCCACCTCGGCTTTCCGGCTCCGCCTGCACCAAGCTCTCCTTTGTGCTGTTGGATGAGTGTTGCTCACTCTGGGCTCCTAGATCAGCTAACGCATGGGGAGGCTCCGTGGGACTCTTGTTAACATGCAGAATCAGGCCATGAGAGTGTTAAGTAGCTTGATTTAGCTGATCTGCAGTGTATACCTACACCATAAATGCATACAAATTTTGTTGATTTAAAAAATTTAAAAATTTTTGAAAAGGCCGAATATGATTTGGTAAATGTGGGCCGAGGCCTGAGAGTCTGTTTGTGTGCTCTGAGGTGAGGCCAAAGCTGCTGGTCCAGCGCCCCCTGCGCCGTGGGACTCTGGATGGCTCTGGAGCCCAGTGCTTGGACTGCTTCACTGGTCTGGTTCTTATTGGTCCTCTAGCTCCTTACTCTCCAGTGCAGAGTTCAGGGAGCAGGGTCTGAAGACAGAAGCCTGGGTTCAAAGCTGGCCCTGGCAGTCAGGCAAGACGGCTCCTTCCTCCCTGGGGGCTGTGGGGCTTGAGCCCAGTGGGGGAGGAGAGATTTGCAGTGGTGCCTGGCGCCTGGGGAGGAGCAGCCACGGCTGGGTATCACCATCAGCTGCACTGAAGCCCTTCTAGGTATCACTGTGCCCTCTGCCTGCCCAGGCCGCCTTGCCCAGCCTCTGGGTTTGTGCAGACCCACCTCAGCCTCCTGCACAGGCTCTTCGTGCAGCAGACTGCGGTCCTGCCTCTTCCCTGCAGCCCCCAGCTCATCCATCTCCAGCTCCTCTCCCAGTTTCCTTCCCACATGGCCCCCGAGGACTTACTGGATTGTCCATAGCTGACCTTCGGGTGTTCATCAACTTGGGAAACACATTCTGGGTGGTTCTGGGAGGAGGTGGGCACGGTGGAGTTAGAGTGCGGGTGCTGGTCCAGGGTGTCTCCCCAGGGGGCTGTTTCACACTTAGCTGCAAAGGAGGACCAAGGAGGGTGACGGGGTTCAGGGCTGCTGGGTGGGGTGGGACAGAGCAACGGAAGAGGTGGGCTTTCCAGAAAATTCTAGAGAGTGATCAGAGCTGGTTAATGGGATTGTGGGATTTGGCATTTTCTTTGTTCCTGTCAGCCTATAAACTAAAATATTAGTGTTTTGTGGGTTGGCTCTTTGGGGGAAAGCACCAGGTGCTAGGTGGGGTCTTGGGTTGGGCATGACAAGAGTCCAGGTAACCCAGTTATTAGGGCTCGGATGTTAATGTGTTTTAATCTCCCCAGGTGATTCCAATGTACATCCCAGCTTGGGGATCACTGATATGGAGCCATGTGACCCACATGGGCTGTGTAGGGTGTTCATGGAAGTAAGTCCCCAAAACAGTTCTTTTTAAAGGTCATGGCTGTGCTTCTCTGGTCATAAGATTTGGGAAACAAAGTTGATTTGATTTGTAGGACCTACCAGCACCTTTAACATAGTAACATGGTTGTCCACCTCCCAGACGCTGGTGCTTATGTGGGTAGTGTATGCAGTTGTCCAGATGCCCTTGATCATAGAACCTATAGAGGAATGTCTTAGTACTTGGTGGCTGTTTGTTTTGTTTTTGTTTTAACTCTTTTTGGCAAATTTGAAATGTCCCACTCAACAGCCGGCTCCATTGGTGGACGATGGTCCTGCTGGTGGTGGGGATGAGGGTTTTGATACGGTCTGCCACACCAACTCCCAAAGAGCCAGGGAGGAGAGGCTCTGCCCCTCTGGGAGACAGGCTGTGTCTTCTGAGTTGGGAACTGGTCTTCCTCTGTGTGAGCATCACAGCAATTGTACGGGCTGTTTGTCCTCGTCTAGACGATGTTGGGTAGCACTGGGGTAGCCACTGGGGTCAGTCCTGATTTTCTTCAGGTGGTTTTTGATGCATAGTCCCTGCTCACCATAATTGTGAGCTCTCCACCCGGGAGCTGGATGCATGTGATTCTGACACTTCCTTCCTTGGGGGGATTTGGGTGTCAGGATGGATTTCTCTCTTTGTGGGTGCTCCATGGCATGCCGGTCCTGGAAATGGCTCTCTTGAAAGATGAGCTTTGCAAAACAAGGTGCCCTGTCACAGGAGGGAAGGCCTGGCCCAGGTCCCTGTCCTCCTCCAGGATTGGCACAAGACAGGAAGGGTTAGACACACAGCTGAGCTTGCCGGTCCCCCCATGTGTCTTGCCTGTGTTGGCATGGCACACGGCCATCTGGTGGCCCCTCTGGTAGGCCGAGGTGTGCTTTTGTTTTCAGGGACTCGGGAGGAAGTAGCTAGGAATCCACAGCCCACGGAGCTGCCTGTCTCTCCTACTTTCCTTGGAGGAGCAGGTGACAAAAGAGGCAGCCAAACATTCCCTGATTCCATAGCCAAATGTCACCTCCTCCCTGGGGGCTCAGCTGGGCGGAGTAAACTTCAGAGCCTTGGCATTTCTCATCCCAATTTAGGTTAGCTTGGCAAAGGGGCTTTGATTTCCAAAAGCCTAACAATATTCACACGGTCCCGTCCAAGTTGCCGGAGGGTCAGAGTGGGGCGCAGGGGAGCAGGAAGCCTGTGGGCTTCTGGGCTGCGTGCTGCAGGAGGGAGAGCTCCCTGTGCACCTTCCAGTAATGGGTAATAAATGTGCAGTTATTTAATTTGGAGTCAGAGCTGCAGCATTATCGATTACCTGGAACGTCTACAGCTCTAGACAGCCTCTTGCATGAAGAAGTGTGTCTGTAGCAAATTGTGCCCCATTTAAAAGTAAACAGATGTGCATAAAGCACTTGCGAGGTGGTTCTCACTGGCCTCGTGGCTGTAGGATGAGATGGGCTGGTCAACTAAGATGCCAGCTCCAGACTGCCATGTGCAGAGGATGGACAGATGGGGACTGTTTGCTGGTCCCTTTAGCTTGGGTGCTGCTTTTCTTATGCCGCTTTGTGCTCCTGGAATCTTGTCCATGTAGACCGTGGATGAGGCTGGCTTCTGGGGTTGTTCCTGGGCAAATAGGGAACCATAGCAAGTTATAGGAGGAGGGGAGAGAGGAGCAGGGCATTAGAGACCCTACCCCTTCCATGGGTGGCTGTATTCCTGAGCTACGTTCTCTGCTCCTTCTAGCCCTCTGTGCCTGTCTTCTGGCTTGTGGATGGTGGCAGAGCTGGCAGTCCCTGTTGCCAGTCACAGAACCCTATGTCATTTCTCATGATTCCCTGCTCCCTGCTGGGCCCTTTAAAAATAGTCCTTTGGTTCACTTCTCCTAATGCCAGTGTGCTCTCGTTCCCCACTGGGACGCTGGTGGACACAGTGGGCAGGCCGCGGCTCACCCCACCATCTAAAAGTGGAGTCATGGTTTAAAAGCTACCTCTTCAGGAGACCCCTCTGCTTGTCCCCTGTGCCACAGCCCCTGCTGATACCCTCTGTTGCCCCTGTCAAATCTTGGTGCTGCCTTTGATTGGCTTGTTGCTCATCCTCTAGAGTGGGAACTCTCCGAGAACAGAGAACTCTGGTGACTTGTCAAAGGCCACACAGCTAGGAGAAGGTGGAGATGCCACTTGAACCACATGTCTCATTCCAGAGGTCTCCCTCCCAGAGCTATGTGCAGGCCAAGCTATAGGTGGGGTGTGGTCCTTCCTGTAGTCCTTCCTCCTCTGTTCCCTGTTCATGATGGACAAAGAAGCTGTGGGTTCCCTAAAACATTCCTTGGGCTCTCAGTGGTCTCTCCCACCAGCCATAAACCTCGGATGCTGCTATGGACGGGTGGGTCTTCGCATCCAGGGCCCTTCCTGTTTCCCTCTTCCCTTCCTCCAGCGCAGCCACAGGAGGCCGAGAGCTTGTTCACAAGCCCTTCTGGGACCGGAGGTGCTCCAGAGATGGGAGCTGCCTGGGATTCAGAGTGGCTTGAGATCTGGTTTTTCCTCCAACAGAGGACCAACTGAGAGATCCCACAGCAACCCTAAGGATGTGGTGGGAGCGTTTGACCACAGGCCAGAGCCCCAGGGACGAGACACACTTTGTTCCTCTACCCGTTGTGTATAGACACAAAGGAATCAAGTTTTCAGTCTTAATTTCTCAAAAGACAGAATTGTCAGAAAAAAACTAATGTGTCCCATGATATCACCACCACAATAACCCAAGGACAATTCAAATGAGACCCGTGCAGGATGCCTGGGTCCCTCAGTCCCCCAGCCTGGCCCACCTCCCAGGGCGTTCCTGAATTCATTCTAGAAAATGCTGCAGGTGAGGTCAGTGTTACTGAGTGTCCACAGACACGAGAGGCCAGCACTGCTGGAGTCATGGCCCATCTCGGCTCTTCCTGTGGGCCCAAGCAGCCCTCCCTCAGGGCTGCACGAGGTGATGTCATGGGGGTGTACTGTGGGGTTTGACCTGGACAGGTGGTTCTTGGGATCGTTCTGGGACCACACACGTGTATCTGATTGTCTGTTGTGGGGAATGCACTACATGTGCCCTGGGTCAGAAGTCCCAGTGTTTTAAATGTGCTTGGATGTGGTTGAGTTACTGTATGCAGGATTGCGGCAGCAGCCAGGGTTGGGGGACACAGTGCGTTCATCCTGGCTGGAAACCCTGGGATCCAGGAGGGGCTCTAGCACGGCCCTGGGGCGGTGGGTGTGATGCTGTCCTGTGTGGCCTGTGTGGCCTGCATAGCCTTCTGGTGGACCTGATCTCCCTTCACCTGGCTGGATCTGCTTATAGGAGTCACTTAAGGCACACCCAGTCTCCATCTGGGCCCTCTCCCCAGCATAGTGCCTGGCTTGCAGTTGACACAAGGCAGTTGGCCTGACACCCTTGGTGGCCAAAGAGACACCTCTCAGCTCTCAAGGGCGTGATCCTTGTCCCACAGATGGTATCTTTTCAATTTTGTTGTTCCCAAGTTCTGTAGGAGGCGGCCACACATTCCTCACTCAGGCTGAAAACTTCTGGTCCGCTGTCACCAAGTAGGATCAGGGAGCCCCAGGGTGGGTCTCTGCTGGTTCCTCCCCCATCCATGCAGAGCAGCCAACTTCTCCCTGTGTCCTCCCATGGTCATGTGTCCTCATCAGGAGGCCGGCCATGTTAGACTAGTGCCTCACTTATCTTAATTACCTTTTTAAGGGCCCCCATCTCCAAATGTAGGTCACGTTTCAAGGGACAGGGGCTAGGACTTATGCATGTGGTCTTGGGGGACATGTTTCAGTCCATAAGAGCTGTTGTTCCCAGGCACTGATGATGGGGACGCTGTCCTGGTGAGGTCCCCCAGCAGTGCCTTTCACCATGGAAAGTCATACAGCAGACTGTCACTTTTCACCCACATGGTACCTTCCTCTGCCTGCCAGAGACCCAGGTTTGGGAAACCCTGGGTGTCAGGCCAGGGCAGTGGGGCTGGTTTCCCCAGGTGCCATTTGTGCACCAGCCGAGGAGGCCCAGTGCACACTAGCCTGCCCTCGGAGGCCAGGCCTTCGCCTCCCAGCCCAACACAATGCCTGCGGGTGCCTGTCTTTTTCCTGCCTTTCGCAGCCCAGCCAGGGGCTGCCTGGTGCAGAACCCAGAAGGCAAACAGAGCAGGCGTAGGGTCAGATGTAATTTGCTGAGCCACCGTCACTGTGGGGACTGTTGCAAGTGCTGCGTGCACATATTCTGGAGGCCACATCAGGTTCATTAAGAGAATGTCGTCATCAGATAGGCCTGCCGAGGGCACAGGGCAGAGTGGGGCGTGGGTGTCCCACGTCATGCCACTGTGGGCACTGGACTGGCCAGAGCTGGGCTCAGGTCCCATCCATGTTGCTTTATACTGTGACCCTCAGGTTTTATTATCCCCTTGGACCTCAGTTTCTCCATTTGCAAAGAGGAAACAGCCATGTTTCCTGCACCACAGGATTGGCAGATTCAAGGAGGCTGCTGGGTAGAACTTCCTGCCAGCTGGTTGGCCTTCTCCATGATTCCCCGTAAAAAATTCATCCTAGTTTTGACAATTCTTCTCTATCCCAAAGCACTTCTTCTGAAAACTGCTGTATTCCAGTCATTCTTTAAAGTAATAGCCTATAAAAGTCTGTAAAAACCCTGAAGTTCTGACTGGCTTCCCCGAGGAAGTCCCAGGGATGGGGACATGACTGCAGAGTGGGGACAGTGATTGGTGCTGGCCTTGGAGTTCCATCCAGGGCCATCTTATGTCCTGGAGTAACCCATGACAGAGATGGCGTGTGGAGAGATGAACACGGGGCTCCTCCCCCCACCTCCAGCTCAGGTGTCTCCTCTTCTGAGTGACAGGAGAGGAGCCTGGGGACCCAGGAGAGCCTGTTCCCAAGCAGCCTTGGGTGTTCAGGCCCATCCACTTGGAGGGAGCGGTTTGCAACCTGGACTCCCTGACATGGGCAGATGGGCGGCTGGAGGAGAGGGTTCGGGCAGATGCAGCAGGTGTGTGGATCGCTCAGCTGCTGGTTTCCTGATAGCTGTTCCTAATTTGGGAAACTGATGCTCAGCCCAGGGAAGTGCCTGGGACATTTTCTTCCCCAGCCCATACTCTCACTGTGGGAATTGGGAACTGCTTCTGGGTCGGCTTGGATCGCTTCCTGGAGAGGGAGCAGACACTAGCCAAGGCTCTGTGACTTTCCCACTTCTGCGTATGCTTTGGAAAACCCATTGGTTTGCTTTTTCTCTTTAAAGTTTTCTCAGGGGTTTAAGAAGAATACCCTAGATTCCTTTATTGGCTTACAAGACCCAGCGAAGTCAGAGCACTTCCACCTGCAGGCCTCATGTCCACCCGTCCCCTTCATCCTCCACACTCGCCTTTGTGGGTGTTCGGGTCCCTTAGGACACATCTTTCCAGGATGCTTCCGCCCAGCTTCTCCACGTCCCTTCACTGTGAGAACCCCTCAGCTTTCAGGCTCAGCTTCAGTATCACTTTCTCAGGGAAGCCTTCCTAGAGTTTCCCGGACTGTGGCCAGCCCCCTGTTGACGCCACCCAGGTCCCCATGTGTTACCTTTGCAGCTGCAGTTACCTAATTACCCCCTCAGTGTCTGGCCGTCCCACTGGATGGGGGCCTGGAGGCAGGGAGAAGGGCCATCTTGGTTTCTACTGTTGGTTGAGTTCCTTGCACAAGGCCTGGGAAGAAGCCCAAGAGGGGGTGAGAGTCATAGATCTTCCAGCATGGAGGGGCTCTGGCCCATCCAGGATTATTGCACAGAGCCCAAGGGTGAGGGGCACTTGCCCCTTTTCTGTCTCCCAGAAACTCAAGTCTTGAAGTGGCCAGTCTTGGTCTCTGTCCCAGGAGGTCCTGAGACTGTGCTGTGGGGAAATGGAGGCATCAGATGTGGGTACCATCCCGGGGATGTGCTGCTGTGCTGGGCCCCCTGACGAATGGAGTCTGAGGAGCTAGGGTGCTCCAATGTGCTGGAGCACGTGTCTGCTTTGGGTGGGGAGCTTTGTTCCCCAAGCTCTTGCCCCCAGTGTTGTGTGCCTCCAGGTTCATTGCCACCTTGAGATGCAGTGGTGGTTACGTTGAGGGTGGTAGGGATGGTGACAGCGATGACAGTGATGGTGGCGGCGAGGGTGATAGCGATGATGAGGATGGTGGTGGTTTGGTGGTGGGTTGAAGATGACAGAAGAGATGATTGTGATGAAGATGATGGTGGTGAAGGTGATGATGAAGATGATTTTGGGTTGAAATGGGGGTAGTAGAGATAAGGATTGTGATGAAGATGCGGTGATGGTGGTGGTGGTGGTAATGGTGATGATGATGATGATGATGAGACAATGATTGAAACCTGAGTGCTGGCGGACACCGTGGTGCATGCCTGTAATCCTAGTGGCTGGGGAGGCTGAGGCAGGAAGATCACAAGTTCAGAATCAGCCTCAGTTACTTAGCAAGGGCGTAAGCAACTTAGAGAAATCATGTCTGTCTATATGAGATAAAGAAGGGCTAAGGATGTGGCTCAGTGGTTAAGCACCCCTGGGTTCAATCCCCGGTATAAAAAGAAAACAAAAAAACGCCCCAAAACCTAGTGCTGCCTTTCATGTCATATGAGCACTCCAAGCACATGTTGTCTAGTCCTTGCAAGGGCATCTTCCAGTAGATTCCATTCCTGGAATTACTCATATTTTCATAAATGGGGTGCTGGGGCAAAAAGGGGGCACCTCACTTGCCCACAGTTGAAGTGCTCATAAGCAGCAGAGCCAGGCCCAGTGTTGTGCTCTGCCTGACCTTGGAGCTCCATGGGCAGGACCAACAGAAGGTTGTTGCTGTGCATTGCCCTTGTCTGAGCAATGGAGCTGTCAAGCCAAGGAGTAGGTCTTCTCATCTCAGTGGGCTTTGTTCCTGCTCTGTGGTTACTAGTCCAGAGTCAGAGCCACCCGAGGATGGGCAGCCAAGACCCCAACCACTGCTGCCTGCCAGGCACCCAACATGGTGACCTTCCTCTGCCCTCCCAGCAATCCTGAAATGGGGTATTTCCTGTGAGATAGATGGTTCTCCAAGAGGTCAGGCTGCTTTCCCAGGGTTACAGGCTAATGAGATACCAGGGCTGGGATATGGAACTCAGTTCCAATTTCTGATTCCTCCCTCCACCAGACCCAGGTGTTCCAGGCATCTGGCAGCCTTCTTGGCACCGTAAGTGCTGAATCCTAGACTGAGTCAGCCGAGAGCATCTGGGAAGGGTCAGACCCAGGCTGGGCCTGGTTTCCTCCTCCTGTCTACCATTGTGCTGCAAGTAGGCTGACCCTGTTCCCCGCCCCCCCCCGCAAGGTGGGAGGCCTGTGAGCTGTAGGCACCGACCTGGACATCCTCAGCTTCTTGTGAGGAAGGGCTTGAGGGATCTAGGGCATGGAGGAAGGTGACTTCCATTCCTACCTCCCTCTGTGGCCTCACTGTGCTGCACAGAGGTGGGAGGGTGGGGGCATCTATGCAGGGTTGCCCAGTGCAGGTGGGAAGAACATGAGCTCCTGAAAAGCTTGCTTCCTTAAGTCCTCTCCCTAACAGGAAACAGGTTAGGAGCTCTGCGCAAGGTCACCCACCCCCAGTGCCAGAGCCAGGGCTTAAACCCAGGTTACTCCGACTCAGCTACAGTGCCCCCTCCTTGCGTGCTGGGCCAGAGAGGAGGAAGGCACTGGGACCCCCTGCTCTTTCTGGAAGAAACGTTCCAGGATGCTGAGAGCTTCTGAGAACGAAGTCTCCAGCGTGCTGTGGTGTAGAACCTAGGACTCACCTAGGAGGTGAGTGTGGCTGGGCCTTGCCCTGGCTCCTGGGGCATCCTGCCTATGAGCTCGGAGGATCCTCTGCTCTGCAGTCAGTCCTGAAACTTCAAGGAGGCCTGGCAGGCGGTTTCCCTGGAGCAGAACAGCAGTGTAGGAGAGCAGAGTTCATGAGGCCGCTTCGCCCCCTGCAGGCCCCAGCTGGAGATGCAGCGGTTTCTACACTAGGAGTTTTTCTCTTTCAGTAAACTTTTTTTTTTCCTTTTAAATATAAACATAATAAACATTGATAAAGGTAACCAGTCCTGAGAGTATAGCTAAATGGATTATCTCAGAGTGGACTAACCTGGATACCAGCATTCAGATCAAGAGATGGTGAAGTCATTTCTCAGTATCCATGGGGGTTGATTTTGGAACCTTCATTGATACCAAGATCTACAAATGCTCCAGTTGCTTTTATAAAAGGGTATAGTGTCTACATATAACCTCCACAACCCACTTGTGTATTTTACATCATCTCTGTATTTACTTACAATGCCTAATGTAATGCAAATGCTCCGGGAATAGTTTTTAGTGTATTGTTGAGAGGATAATGACAAGAAAAAAATGGCTGTGCAGTTAAATATTTTTGATCTCTGGTTTGTTGGATCCATGGAGTTAGAACTGGAGGATAGGTACGTGTGGATACAGAGGGCTTACAGTGTCACCAGCACCCACTCTACTCCTCACTACTTGGCAGGTTAATTTTGCCCATTTTGAAATTCCTGTTCACGGAGCCACTGTTAATGTACATTCTTTTTTGTCTGGCTCCTTTTACTCACAAGAAATGCCTTCATAGGCTCACCAAATGATGTGCACCAAAGTGCTTATAGCAGCACTATTTGTAATAGCCTCAAATATCCACTGACGGGAGGATGGGTGGATATGCTGTGGTGTTTCTGCAGTGGGATTCTCACAGCACTGAAGTCAATCAACAGATGCTGTGCACACCGTGCTGATGATTCCTTATTGAGTTGTGTGCAGTGTTCACATGCCCTTCAGATGCGTCCCAGGAGCTGCCCCAGCAGCCACGAGTGAGCTGCACCTAGAGATGGATGCTCCAGAATGTTCTCAGATAGCCATTGAAGACCAGCTGGGGCTAGTCCTGGAGGCCAGGCCATAAAGATGAGCCTCAGCTAATGAACATCTTTTAACTCCATTGCTCTCAGGCCCAGCTACAATCGGAACCACCTAGGGAGCCTTTAAAACCAAAACAACAGCGCATGATAAAAGCAGCAATACAGCAAGGTCCTAACTTCAGGGAGGCTTAAATAACACCAGTGTTCAGGCCCCAGCCCAGCATGGTTGCACTAGCACCTCTGGACCATGGTGTTCTGCAAAGCTTCCCTGGTGTTCTGATGGACAGCCAGGACTGAGAACTGCAGACTGGTCCCCAGACCTGCAGCATCAGCATCACCTGGGGGCCTGGTGGAAGTGCAGATTCTCAGGCTCCCTCCCAGACCTGCTGACTCAGGCTGGGGCCTGGGAATCTGTTTCAGCCAGCCTCCCTGGGACATGGCTGCTCCAAGTGAGAGAACTCAGGACAGTTCCCATCTCTCTCTGCAGATATCAGGGTTGCAGTCATCATTTGACCATGGATAATCATAGTGTCCAACTGTAACTGGAACATTTCATGCCCATTTATTTTACGAACATTCCCTTAGCAGTTCCTGCTTGCCAGGCCCTGTGCTGTGTGGACACTCAGCTAGGTGTGACCTCATGCAGTTTGTAGTCTACTGAGGGAAGAGATGATGCATGGAGACAGTTGGAAACTGAGGTGAGTGACCCCAAGTGCAGGCAGCTCAGAGTGCTTACAGGAGTGGGAAGTGCTAGCAGGTCTTTCCTGGAGAATGTAACCTTTGAGCTGAGATCTGAAGGTGAAGGGGATTTGAGAAAAAGTGAGGCAGGGAACATTTTAAGCAGAGGCAGTTTAGCACCTGCAAAGGTCCTGGGCTGGGAGTACACACCTAGGCTTTCTTGATCTAATGGCTGGTACATTTGAATGAAATGCCATTTACCTTCTCCCACTAACGCATTAGCTGTCAAACTACACTGCTACGGAAGTGGAGGTTTGACCCTGATTTCCTGCATCCTTGCTGTGGATCCTACTCACTTCTCTTGCTCTGGGTGTGTAGACCAGGGGTTGGCCAACTGCAGCCCATGGTTGGCTGCCTTTCTTGTCAATAAAGTTTTATTGGAACACACTCATGCCCATTTGTTTGCCCAGTGCCATGGCTGCTTTCATGCTACAACAGCAGACTCCAGTAGGTGTGACAGTGACGACATAGCCACATACAGAGAAAGTATGCCAGGGCCTAACTTAAAGGGATCCTGGGCCTTGGATCCCTAAGATCTGGCTCTTGACGTTGTCCTAATCTTCCTAAGATAAGCCTTCTCCTTCTGTGTGTTTCCGCTACCTGTGGAAGAGGCCCATCTGAGATTCCAGATGTGGTAAGTTAGATGTTCAGGTCAAGTCTCCCTTTTCCAAAGAACCAGAAATGTTTTGAATTTGAGATTTTTTAGATTTTGGAATATTTGCATAAACATAATGAGATCTCTTTGGGATGGGACCCAAGTCCAAACACACAATTTGTTTCATGTGCATCTTATTTATATGCACAGCCTGATGGTAATTTTATACAACGTTTTCCACATGATTGTTTTTTGATTAAGTACCTGTCACTGGAGCTCAGGAGAGGAGTTTTCTTGTGGCACTCTGAGCGCCCAAAACATTGTGGATTTTGGAGTGTTTTGGATTTCAAATGTTTGGATTAGGGATTCTCAAGCTGGAAGGAGAATTAACTTATATCCTGAAGCACAAAAAATTATACCCCCATTAGCTTGGCAAAACTTTACTAAGGCCCCACTCCATTGGTTTTCTCCAGAGCTGACTGATGGAACAAAACATTCTCCATGCTCACCTGGCTAGGAAAATGTAATAATAGCTGAGAGTGAATGACGGTACTGATCTGGCAAGATTGATGGAGGGGCCCCTGTTTCTCCCTGATGAGGCCAAGTCGAGTGTTGACGCAGCAATATGTTCGCCTGCTCTGCTCATTAAAGTTTAATGTTTGAAAACTTTTTCATTGCCTCCATCAGAGATCTGGAACTCACAAGGTAACCACACTGGAGACTGATTAAATCTCTCTTCTCTACACTGGAGTTGGAGAGAAGGTGTTTTCTGCAACGGTAGCCAAAATGTGAAATTAATCACCCTGTCTCATTTGTAGCATGCTAAAGCAGACAGTGGAGGGGAGAGGAGAAACACAAAGGGATTTTGGAAGGACAGAGAACAGCCTTCTTGTGGGGCTTTGTAAAGATTTGCAGGTGATTTACTTCATAATGGAGCCAGCAATGGGCCCCAATTCAATGACAATGTGTTCTTTTCTCCTTTATCCTTGGTAATGTGCTTTGGTGTCCTGAGGCTGGGGGGTGAATCCCTGTCACAGCTCCAAATGGAAGCCAAGTCTGAGCACTTAATATGCATTTTTCCCAGACAATGCTGGGTAGTCTGGCCAACCCTGTCCTCATCCAAATGCCTTGTTCTCCAAGTCTAGACATTTGGATTCCAGTCTTGATGCTAGCATCTGCAGAATATGTGACCCAGAGCCAGACGCCAGACCTGGGTGTCAAAGGAGAATTGTGAGGCTGACCTGCATGTGTTGGGGGAAGAGCAGGAACACTAAGAGATAGCTGTACTGTGGCTTTATTTTACACATGCACAGAATTTGGCAATGATGAATTATTCTGGGAGCATAGAAGAATCTTGGGTAAGTGTGCAAGGTCCGAGCCTAAGTCCTTGCTTGGTGAATGGGGGAGTTGAAGGGCTGTGGCCCACGGGTTGAGGGAAGTAGTGGGGGGTGGTCTTGGCTTTGCACCTTCTTCCCCTCCAAGGGTTTTAGGAGATGACATGTCCTTAGAGGGTGTGGGCCAATATGGGAAGAGCCATGTCTACTTGTTAGTTGTAAGTGTTTGGACTGGTGCCATGGGGTTATTGAAGAGTAACTGCAGTAGGGTAAGAGGTCAATATGAAAGCAAACCAGCTCAGGGACCATTTGGAATCAGCTGATAACTTCTTGGCTGAGCACTGGGATGGACCAACTGAGTGATTTGAGATGAAGATGGTGGGTGAAGGTGATGGGAGGACCCAGAGCAAACATCGCCCTGGAATGATTGGTCTCTGTCCCTTTTCATGATGCTCTTAGTGCATTTTCTTGCTGCTTTAACAGAATGCCTGAGACTGGGTTATGAAGAATAGTAGTGTGTTTAGCTCCGTGAATCCACAGACTGGGGAATCCAGGAATATGGCACCACATCTGGTAAGGGCCTCATATTACATTACAATGTGGTAGAAAGCAGATGGTCAAGCAGGCACATTTGGAAGAGGGAGAACGTAAAGGGCAGCCTGGCTTGTTACCAACCCACTCTTGCAAGAACGAAACCCCTCCTTCAAGAATCCTCCTGTTAATGGCCTAATCCCCTCATGACCTCATAACGGGCACCTCACAACACCACTGCATTCAAATTCCAACACGAGTTTTGGAGGGGACCAGTGATAGCAGGTTCTCAAGGTGTGTGTCTTTGGGCTCCTTCAACATGTTTTTGGGTTACTTTCTCCCTCTTCCCATGCCTGGTTCCTGTTCACCATTTTGTCTTGCCTCGAATGTCCTCAGAGTCTTCCCCCATGTACAATGGCATCTGGGTCACACCTTCTCCATTCCCTTTGGAGTATCACGACCTGTCTTTATCCCATCTGCTTATTCATTTGCACATGCCTGGGAGGACGCAGCCCTCCCTTAGGCATAGCCGGGGAGCACAGGGCTTCAGCAGAGCAGGCCCTCAGTAAAGGTGTGGGGAGAGCAGAGAATGCCTTTGGGTAGGGAAGGGTTCCTGCTTGGAACTCCAGCATTGCCAGAGAGTTTGGTGGTGGTTATATATTTGCACTCAACCGCTCCATCTCTCTGTTAAGATTGCCTTCTAGTTACAGATCATTTTCAATTAAAAAGTGCATAAACCACCAGCAAAGCACTAATACATTTCTGCTCAGTAGAAAGACCCAGATCATGGATTTTATCATTTGCCAGCATTGATTTTCCATGAGTAATAATTACATTTTATACACAACATCTGCACTAAGTGATATTTATATCAGCAATTATCTGGAGAAACTTTTAATGTTAAATATTTTTTTTTTGTTTTTGTTTTTAGGGAGGGGATGTTGATAAATTGAATTTCTGACTTTCATTGTTTTTTATCCAGACAATGCTCTTTCTCATATGAAATAATAATTTAGCAATCAGAGCCTGACATCATTTTATAAATGAAGTTTGAATTGACATTTCCACCAGCTGGTGTGGTAATTTTCAGCCTTTACCAGGATTGGTGAATTTAGATCCGCTCTTGAAATTTATTTTGCTATTATTATCATTGAAATCCTTTAGGGCTTTTTCCCTCAAATAACATGGGCACTTCTCTCCTCCTGGGTGTGGTCCCAGCTGTGGGGTCCCCAGCAAATCTCCCTTCCCTTCAGCTGGGCGTTCATGGCCTCCTGGGACCCACCCATCTTTCATGGGTTCTGAAATGCTCACAGAGCCTCCACCACGTGCCTCATGTTCAGTGGTCCGTCAGGTGGGTTTCCTGTTCTGCTCCTGGAACTTGCAATCTAAATGGGACCAGACACAATAGTCAAGAGAGTTTTCAGATTATGATACTTTTCTCCAAGAAAACCAGCTTGCTATGGTTTGAACATGTACCCTGAAAGTTCATGTGTTGGAAATTTAATCTCCATATTCGTCTGTTAATGGCATTTGGAGGTGGGCCTTTGAGAGGTAATTAGGACAGATGAGGTCTTGAGGGTGGGGCCCCCAGGAAGGCATTAGTGGCTTTATAAGAAGTGGACGAGAGGCCTGAGCTGGTAGGTGTGCTCTGCCTCAGTGTGGGATGCCCCTCGCTATGCTGCGATGTAGCAAGAAGTCCCTCACCGGGATTTTCTCGCCTATGGGTCTCAGGTATTTTGTTACAGTGAAGAAAACGGACTAAGACAGGGATGTAGCTGAGGGCTTGGGGGAAGGGTGCTGTAGGTAGTTTGGTTATTGGGAAAAGTTCATGGGAGGAGGCGACATTTGTAACTGACACCTGAAATAGGAGGACGAGCCACAGAGAGATGGGGGCAGAGCCTTCCTGGCAGAGGGAAACATGCGCAAGGGCTGTGGCAGGGACAACGGTGTTGGTGGGGCACACAGGAGTTTAAAGGAGCTGGCGCACGAGAGCAAGACGGAGGGGAGGTGTGAGCAGGTGCTGGGGACACCAAGCTCTCCCCAGGGGTTGCAGTTCCTTGTAAGAGCAGAGGCTGAGTGTTGATGTGGAAGTGACGGTGAGCTGTCTGTTGTCACGCTGGTCCAAGCCAGAGCCATGTGAGCAGGACAAGTCTGTTAGAGTCCTAGCCTGCACAATAGGACACCACACTGGGTCACTCGCAAAGGACAGAGGCTTATCTCTGGTGCTGGAGGCTGAGAAGTCTAAGATCCAGGGGGGCCTCCGTTGCTGCTGCACCTTAATGTGGCCCAGGGTGTCTTGAAGAAAGATAGCCCTGGAGAAAGAGGGTGGGAGCCGGAGCCCGTGCTCACTTTTGTAACCAGCCTGCGAGGTGACTGACCCACCCTGCTGCCCGGGCTCTGATGGGAACACTGCCTAATGGCCTCTTAAAGGGCCCGCCTTCTGCCATCACAGTGACAAGTCAATTTCTGTGTGACTTTTGGAGGGGACATGGAAACCACAGCAGCAGCTGCTATTATGGGGAGAGACAGGTAGGCAGCTAAAATTTGGAGTGACAGGTGAAGTCAGCAGATGGGGGTTGCCAAACCCAAGATGTTCTTGGGGACAAGCATGAGAGAGAAGGTACAGAGGGCGGCAGCATGGGCACAGGGATCAGACTGTCCCTGAGGCAACAGGAGGAGGGGCATGGACGTGGCCCAGACCTGTGGCTTGGGGAGCTGATGGGGAAGGGAGGTCCACATGTGCTGTCCATGCTGCGTGTCCCGGTGGATGGCGCCTCTCAGGTCCAGCAGGAGCAAGGCACTCAAATGTGCTTCCTAAACCTGCCTGAGGGTCTGGGCGGGGGATCCACTGCCCTGGGTCTCCTGGAAGCTCCCTGCTCTCACTTTCTCCTGGTCTGGCTGGGATTTGCCATTTTTTGCGGCTACTGTAGGTGGCAGCAGAAGCCCAGCCAAACCTGCCTGTGCAGGCCATGTGCAGGCCAGCAAGAGGGGAAATGCAGCCAGGTGGCAGAGCCTGGGCCTGCCTTATCTCCACAGTGGTGAAGCAGGGACCCAGGGGCGGATCAGGCGGCAGCCAGGAGTGGAGTCCTCTATTGAGTTACAGCTCTCCTGCAGACCTGTGTGAGACAGCACTGCCTGAGAGCTGGATCTTTATCAGACTGACTTCAGTAGGCTCCAGCCTGTTCCTGGCCTTAGGGGACCCTGAGACATAGCCAGAGCAGGGAGGCCAGGGTGCAGATGCTAAGCCTAATTAAGACCTTGTGAAGCTAGTTCTGGAAGAGATAGATTCCCCCAGATAGAGTTCTGATCTTATCTATGATTGCTTTGGTTTTTCTATTTAGAAGTGTCCAAAAGCACCCCTTTCCCCTGAATTAATCTGCCTCTCTTCCCTGGTGCTGTGCGCATCCCTAAGTGTGCATTTCAGCTACTTAGAAATTGAGGGTGGTATAGTACTGCGGTTAAGAGCACAGGCTTTGGGACCACGTGGCCTTGCCTGGAGCCTGGACCCTGCCATTCACTGCTGTGTCAGGCAAGGGGATTAGTCTCTGTGCAGCAGTCTCTTCCTTGGTGGAGAACCTCGTCTTTGTTCTTATTTCTTGTTCCTATGGGAGGATCCAAGAAGGTGTTCAGTTGTGTGGACAGAGGTGCGCTCTCGAGAAGTCATTCTAACCCTCAAGCCCGCATCTTTTTTATGACAGCTTTGCTGAGAGAAAATTCTTGGGCTGTATGATTTGCCCATTTAACAGGTATAGACGGGACAGTGGTTATAAGTTGTGCAACCATCACCACTGCCACCAGTTTTAGCACATTTGTGTCACCTGTTAGCTGTCAATCCCCAGCGCTCCAGCCCTGTCAACCCCTAACTCATCTCCTCTGTCCTTGGCTTCGCCTGTCTGGGCGTCTTGTAGACATGGCCGCCGCCACCTCTGCTGGGTGACGGCCTGCCTTGCTTTCCCATCACAGTAGAGGAAGCTGGCCCCGGGGCTGCTCTGGGGCTGTTTCCCAGGAGGGGAGGCCTCTCCAGAGGAAGCCGAAGTGGAGCAAACCTGACAAGCAGGCCTCTCTGCTCACAGCACAGACAGTCTGGCCCCGCAGGACTCACTCCAAACTCAATCTGTGGTTCTGCCAAGAGCGGACAGGTC
>PVHX01024825.1:0-23385 GCA_004024805.1 Geosciurus inauris | reverse complement strand
ATTTCATGATTGCCTTTTCTATTTCTATAAGAAAGGCCTTTGGGATTTTAATTGGGATTGCATTGAATCTGTATAGTGCTTTGGGTAGTATGGCCATTTTAATAATATTGATTCTGCCTATCCAGGAGCATGGTAGTTCTTTCCATCTTCTAAGATGTTCTTCAATTTCTTTCTTTAGTGTCTTGTAATTTTCATTGTAGAGATCTTTCACCTCTCTTGTTAGATTGATTCCCAATAGGAGAGAGAAAACCCAAATTACCAAAATTTGTGATGAAAAAGGAAATATTACAACAGACCCTGCTGAAATACAGAGGATAATCAGAAACTATTTTGAATACTTATATTCCAGTAAATTAGAAAACTCTGAAGACACCAACAAATTCCTAGAGACATATGACCTACCCAAACTGAACCAGGAGGACATACATGACTTAAACAGATCAATTACATGCAAGGAAATAGAAGAGGCCATCAAGAACCTTCCAACCAATAAAAGTCCTGGACCAGATGGATTCTCAGCCGAGTTCTACAAGACCTACATAGACCTACATAGAAGAACTAACTCCAATACTCCTCAAATTATTCCATGAAATATAAAGGGAAGGAGCCCTTCCAAACTCATTCTATGAGGCTAGTATCACCTTGATCCCAAAGCCAGACAGAGACACATCAAAAAAGGAAAATTTCAGACCAATATCCCTGATGAATATAGATGCAAAAATTCTCAATAAAATTTTGGCAAATCACATACAAAAGCATAATAAAAAAATAGTGCACCACAATCAAGTGGGGTTCATTTCAGGGATGCAAGGTTGGTTCAACATATGGAAATCAATACATGTAATCCATTACATCAATAGACTTAAAAATAAAAATCACATGATTCTATCAATTGATGCAGAGAAAGCATTTGACAAAATACAGCACCCCTTCATGTTCAAAACACTAGAGAAACTAGGGATAGTAGGAACATTCCTCAACATTGTTAAAGCAATTTATTCTAAGCCCAAGGCCAATATCATCCTAAATGGAGAAAAACTGGAAGCATTCCCTCTAAAAACAGGAACAAGACAGGGATGCCCTCTCTCACCACTCTTATTCAATATAGTCTTTGAAACTCTTGCCAGAGCAATCAGACAGATGAAGGACATTAAAGGGATACAAATAGGGAAAGAAGAACTCAAACTATCATTATTTGCAGACGATATGATTCTATACTTAGAGGATCCAAGAAATTCCACCAGAAAACTTCTAGAACTGATAAATGAATTCAGTAAAATTGCAGGATATAAAATCAATATACATAAATCAAGTGCATTTCTATACATCAGCAATGAATCCTCTGAAAGAGAAATTAGAAAAACTACTCCATTCGCAATAGCCTCCAAAAAATGAACTTTTTATTTTTAAATAATCTTTTATTTTTGTTTTATGGTTGCAGTGCTTTGTCTTTTCAAAAATGTATTGCTTTACTATTTTTCTAATTTTGTCTCCCTGCATAGTTTATTTCCTTATTAAGTTGTCAATTCTTATTTACTTTGGCCTTTGTCTTTTATTTTCAAATGTTTTTCTTGAATGGCTGGTGATTATTGTTAATGTCATATTTGAGAGTGAGACATTAATTAATCTGTGTTCATGGGCAGGGCTTCATGTCCACTGTGAGCTTTACCATAAGGAGATTGGGCTCAACAGTTTACTTGGGGAGCCCCCGATATCACAATCTTTATGTCTTTGTTCTTAGGTTGGTCAGGTGCCCCAGAAATCTTTCTGTCACATGATACTTACCACAGCGTAGGTTCCTCGGAAATAAAAGATTAGTATGCAACAAATTTGTTAGGGAAGCTCTTGGGGTCTCTCATGGAAAGGAAGAGAAAGAAGCAGGATTGGAGAAAAAGAATTTAGATTTCAAAGAATTTTCAGTGAAGGTCTTTGCTACCCTCTGGGAGCTCTGAAGCTTGAATGGTTCTTTCTAAATAGTCTGTGTTGGTATGACAACATGAGACTTTACATCTATATGTTAATTAGTCATTTGATGTGTAGTTGTCCTTTGCATGTGAGACTTCTATATCTGTGGATCTAAACAACTGCAGATTGAAAATGTTTAAAAAAATTGCATCTGTACTAACCATTATAGACTTTTTTCTCTTTGACATTATTCCCTAAGCAATACAGAATAACAACTATGACATAGCATATGTTGTATTAGATATTTTAAGTAATCTAGAGATGATGTAAAATATATAGGAGCCAGGAGCAGTGGCACATATCTGTTATGCCAGTGCCTCAGAAGGCTGAGGCAAGAGGATTGTGAGTTGAAAGCCAGCCTTAGCAACTTAGTGAGGCCTAAGCAACTCAGCGAGACCCTGTCTCTAAATAAAATATAAAAAAGGGCTGAGGATATGGCTTAGTGCTTGAATGCCTCTAGGTTCGATCCCCAGTACCAAAAACAAAACAAAACAAAACAAAAACCAGGAGAATGCACGTAGGTTATACAAAAATAATACACCATTTGTATAAGGGACTTGAGTATCCATGGATTTTGGTATGCTTAGGGAGTCCTGGAAACAATCCCTCACAGATACAGAGGGACCTCTATAGTTGCTTGTAGGGCTGTGGGCTTGGGGATTCTTCAGCTGATGCATTTTTTGAACAGGATTGTCTGTGGAGGGTTTTCCTCTGTTGTGATTGGGGTCTGAAATGTCTCTCAAAGGCTTATGTGTTGAAAGCTTGGTCCTCAAGCAGCAGTGTTCAGAGATGGGGCTCTTGGCAAGTGATTGAATCATGAAGGTTCTAATCTCATCAATGGATATATCCATTGATGGAGTAATAATTTGATGACATTATTAGGAAATGGTGGAAAATGTAGTAGGAGGAGATGCCTAGTTGGAAGAAGTAGGTCACTGGGAGTGTGCCCTGGAATGGTACATCTTGTCCCTAGATCCTCCCCTGCACCCTGCTTAGTGGCTGCCATAAGCTCAGAAACTTTCCTTTGCCATGTCCTTCTGCCATGATGTTTCTGCCTTTGAGTCAACTGATTATGGACTGAAACCTCCTATAAGTTGTTTTTTTCAGGTATTTTGTCCCAGTGGTGGACAGCTGACTAACACAGCTTCTGGCACCTGGAATAATGTGTTTTAGTCCTGAATATAGATGGTATACCACACTGCATTATCCTAACATACCGGTGTAAATTGGGCTCTAGCATTTGGAAGATCAAAAGGGGACAGGGGCTAAGCAGTAGCAATATTTGTATATGTATAGCATTCTCAGATAAAAAAAAAACTTTAAGAAAAAAAGAAAATAATGTAAGAAACCTTTGAATGGAAACATGAGTATTTTATTCTTCTAAAATCTGTGCAATGAATGACAATAGTGTTCAACTGAAAATTGTGCCCCACTCTTCCCCATTTCCTCTTTACCTGGTAATTTTAATCACTCTTTATATTATTAGAATTTATTGTTTCTCTGTTTTATTTTGTATCTTTTCCACTTAGCAGAGTCCTTAATACACAGTGAATATTTAATTTGTTAGGAATTAGCTATTATGGTATTATCCATAGTATAGTGTAGTATTGTCCAACTCACATTCATTATTTTTCTGAAGCAAATGCTACCCCTTTGTCTTTTGGTTAAACAATTGGGTAAAATAATCAATGCAGGCAGAAGGTGCTGATGATGTCTCTATTAGTGAGCTCCCTGGTCCTTCAGCTCAAATGAAGTCCTTACCCCCTCCTAGTGCCTGGAGTGGCTTGTATTCTTGCCTTGATGGCCTTTCCTATATACTTGGTGCTAAGATCCCCCCTTGGTTTTGGTTGGACTCTTTTTTTTTTTTTGGTACTGAGGATTGAACTCAGGGGTCCTCGACCACTGAGCCACATGCCCAGCTCTATTTTGTGTTTTATGTAGAGACAGGGTCTCACTGAGTTTCTTAGTGCCTCGCTGTTGCTGAGGCTGGCTTTGAACTCGCGATTCTCCTGTCTCAGCCTCCCAAAGTGCTAGGATTACAGGCTTGCACCACCGCGCCCAGCTTGGTTGGACTCTTACTGCTGTTTCTGATGGCTTTGATTATGGCTGAGCTGGCATTGCTCCTGTTGTCCCTGTGAGGCATGGGCTGTTTCCCCATTCTGACAGTCACTGGCCTGTCATCATTCTCCCTAGGCCTCTGACCCTCTCCATTTTCTTGCTGTAATATTTATTTTTACTAAGGCTATGCAGACTTTCATGTGTATAGTTGACTAATATGTGATCATACGTCTGTGTGCAGGGGGCTCCAGAGGGAGCCTGATGCAGGTATCCATGGGGAGGGTAGCTCAGAGTTCTGCTTGCTGGATATTGATACATATGTTTGAATGTAACTTTGGGACTGACACTGATAAGCAAAGATTGGGACTAATAGCCTCCTCCTACCTCTCAGAGACAAGCTCAGGTAGATAATACAAGTAGGTAAAATAGTTAAGGTCAGTACAGAGATATGAACTAAGTATAAATTGTAGGAGACAATTTAGCATATGAGGTTATATGGAGCCACTAACATCTTGCCACGAATCCTAGGAAAATTTATTTCTAGTTCCTGATATGTGGACCTCTTATAACTAAAAAAGAACAAAAAAAAGGAAAAAGAAAAAAATTTTAAAAATTCAAAATAAGAAAATACTTAATACAATTAAAGTTTAAACAGTAGAGGCATTGTAGGAAACATAGATCAAAATTTTTCTACTTAAGAACCAAAGAATAGACTGGCAATGTTTATTTTATGGATTAAAAATGCCAAAGGATATAAATTACATAGCACAATATCTTACACACTGAGATGACTAATTTTATGCTTAAATTTGACTAGGCTAAGAGATGCCTAGATAACTGGTAAAACATTATTCTTGCCTTGTATGTGAGGGTATTTTGGGAAGAGATTAGGATTTAAATTAGTAGAATGTGTACAGAAGATTCACTCCCCCTGGACAATGTGGGAGAGAAGCAGAGAATCTGACATGTGACAGCAGTTTAATAACTAATAGGGAAAGGACCCAATGGATTTTAAAATAAAACCAGGAGCTCTGATGACTGGGGGTACAAGATGGATGTCACACCTCAAGAAGAGTGTCCTGCCTTCAATGTTTTGTTGTATTTGGAAAAAATTGATTGGATAATGTCTACCCACATTGGAGAGGGTGAAACTTTTGAATTCATTCTACTGATTTAAATCTCTTCAAAGAATACCCTCACAGATAATGCTTTACCAGCTATCTGGGCACCCCTTAGCCCAGTCAAATTGAAGCATAAAATTAGTCATTTGAGTGGGTAAGATATTGTGCTATGTGATTTATATCCTTAATCATTTTTAATGCTTAAAATATCCTAAAACACATATTAATTATGCATATATTATCAATTCAGCCCCAAGTTTCTGAGAATTTGTTTAAACTCTTCAATATCACATGACCAGCAAGTGGAAGAACTGTTGTTCCATCCCATGGCTTTCTGGATCTAAAGTTCATGTTCATTACATAGTAACATGCTTACATCTGTTTAAACTTGAGTGTGAATCTGAATGTCCATATCCAAGGAACATTATTATTACATGTATATGTAGGCTTTGACATGTGATGTATAAAACACCACCACACTATAATTATTTATTCTTCATCCCTCTGTGCTGCAGTAGAGGCCAAAGAGATTTTGAATGAAAATATAAGAAGAAAGAGGAAGAGGAGATGAAGAAGGAGAATAAAGATATGATGAAGAGAAATATTAATTTATAGAGTAGATCTTTGGAAAGAAAAATAGAGCATAGATTATTTAAATCCACATTTGTTTTATTGAGAAAGTATCAAGAAAAATGCACTGCATGCATGTTAACTGTTCAATACTTGAGTGCTGAATGCAAATTAATTGCTAAAACCATCTGCTAATCATTTGAATCTGGCAATAGAAGTGATGAGTGAAGCATTTATCATCAATCCAAAAGCACATATTTCTAATGGATCCTTTATTCAAGTTTTATGTTTCTGTTGTGAGTTTAAGATTTCTCCCAGGCACATAATGCTTTCAACTTGTATTTGTAATTAGGATGATCCTAACAACATAGTGGTGACACTTTCAGAAGTGATGCTGCATTTAGCCTTTATTGATCAATAGAGCATTCACCTCTTGACCCCACTAAATAATGCAAACTTTGATTAAATTAGGAGAAAATCAGTTAACATATTTTGATTTTAAGAAAGCTGTTTACAGATATCACAATTTGCATAAAACCCTGTGTGTGTGTGTGCCCATGTGTTTGTGCATGTGGTGCCTGTGGCTTAAGGATACAAATTTAAATTCCTATTGTTCATCATTTCAGAGAGACTTCTCTAACCTTGACAGTGCTGTGATATTCAGGAAGGTAATCAAAGGGAAGTGCATCTTTGATATCAGACTAACATCCTCAAGGAGAGTGTCACCCTTAAGCCCTGTAGAGGAGTCCCTATACTGGTCCCTGTGCTTTAGTTGGCCCTGCAAATAACAATCACATGAAAATAAAATGGATTGAGGAGGACATGGAGACCTCCTTCACCTGCAATCTCATGCTCAGCATGGACACATTGCAACTCGTTATCCTGAAAATCAGTTTTTGAGATTACTACATTTAAACCCCAAGGGAAGCTCTTATGAATCTCTTGCCCTATGTTCTCTAAATACAAGGCAACTACATGAATTTGAAGATGAGGTTTCATGGGTCTTCCTCAATTCATGTCAGAGATGGATAGCTCTTTTGAATGCAGGGAGGATTTGAGTAGCAGAAATTTTAGGTAATAAGAAAAGGGCAAAATAACTATCTTATCAAATCTTTCCTCATAAGTAGATTGAATATAATAGATTTTTGCTTAAAATGTACTGTTTTATAGGATTGCCCAGTATCTATTAGGAACTGTTTCTCTTTGTTTTTAATATGTGGTCCCAAAGATTCTCTTGAACAACATGATATTCATAAGAGTTGTAAACAAATGTTGAGCAATATTTGGGAATATTACAGTTGCTAAAGTGAAATTGAAAATTTTTATTTTAACTTCAAAAATAAATAGTTGTTATTAATATTTTTGCAATTCTGGTGTTCAATGTTACCTATTATCCAGTGTGAAGAATCAGTCTTACATTTCACTAGTTTATCCCTGAACCTGTGTCTGTACAAATTACCTGGAGAAATTTTAAATTAGCTGGTGAAATTTTGAGTGTTTTCAGGGGCCAATTTAAAGACTTCTGAAGGTAGAGTAGATTTAGGAAAAATGTAAGTAAAAATGATCAGAGGACATTGTTCAGATAAGGAGTTAGATAGATAAATAAATAATAATCAAAAGTATGCACTAGTTTTCTCTTGATGCTGTGACAAATTATCACGATCATAACAACACAATCTTCTATCTCAGTTTCTGTAGTCAGAAGTCCAGGCACAAGGCTTAGCTGCTTCTCTCCTTAGAGTCTCACAAGGCCATAATCGGTGTCAACAAAATCGCCCTTCATCTTGGAGGATTTGGGGATGAATCTGCTTTCTAGTTTGTTTGGGTTATTGGTAGAACTGAATTCTATGAAATCTAGGAACCAATACACATTCCCATTTCTTTGGTGGCTGTTGTCCAGGGTTTGTTCCACACTCTTAGGGACTACCTGTGTTCCTCAGCTGGTGGCCCTTTTACTCCATCTTCAAAGACAGCAATTGTACATAAAGCATGTCTCAAACTTTGAATCCCTCTGACCTATTGTTTTGTCTTGTCTCTTTGACTTCTTCCATAGAATCTTTATAATACACTCCTCTGCCTTCCTCTTCTGCTTTTAAATGTCTGTGTGATTACATTGGGCCTACCTGGATGATTGGGATAATGTTCCTGATGATTAATGTCTACTGATTAGTAACCTTAATTCCATTTACAAAGTTCCTTCATAACATTACCTAGATTAGTGTCTAACTGAATCACTAGAGGATGGGACTATTGGTGATGGTGGGGTACCTTTAGAGTTCTGCCTACCACAAAGTGCCTGATGATGATAAGGATTTCTAATTTTATTTACAACTTTACTACTTACCATGACTGTTATCATTCATTAATTTGGTTCTTACAGGAACCTCATTAGGAAAGGTCATCTCCATTTTACAAATAAGGAATATAAGCATAGAACATAGTAAATGATTTGTCTCCCTGTTTCATTTTTGCCATTTAGCAGATACTTCCCCTTTTTGCTGAGTTTTCCAATCTTGGTACCATGATTACCTTTTAGATTTGTGGTCTTGGACCCAGCCTTATAACTTCACCTTTTTTTCTTTCCACCACATTCTGGAAATAATCTATTTCTGTTGCATTGATTTCTCCATTTCTCCATTTGGTGACTCTAGCATGTACCATGTCACGTAAGTCACTGAAGACCTTTATCTTATTGATGATGGAAGGATGATTTATATTTTAAAAATACCCACTAGTGATGATGGTGAATTTTAAATGGTAAATTCTAGGGATCTAAAGTACAGTATGGTGACAATAGTCAACAATACTAGGGCTCAGGATGCAACTTCGTGGGTAGCATCTGTAAGGCTCTGGGTTTAATCTCTAGCACCACAAAAAAAGAACCACATTGCACACTTGAAATTTGTGTAGTGATATACTCTCAGAACTAATCTTTGGAAAGCATTTCATAGTATGTGCATATATTAAGTCATGCTGTACATCTTAAACACATATAATTTTGTCCATAGGACTTAATAAAGCTAGAACAAATAAGCAAGCAAGAAAACTCTTAAGGAGATTAGGAAAAAGAATAAATACTGGGTAGAGGTTATGAGAAATTAATTCATAAAAGAATAAGGCCAATGTCTAATTAACAAATATAAATTATTTTCAATCTCATTGATAATTACATAAATAAAAATAAAGTGACAGATTCTCATAATGTAATCCCCCCCAAACAACAAAAAAACCTCAAAAACACCCATGAATAGGATAGTTCATATAATTTTGTAAGAAAATGAAGTACCTACTCATATTCATCAGGCAATGAAAAAGTTGTTTGTTAAATTTTTTTTTTGGTGAATTATAAGTATAAATAGTAGTAGGCATCATTGTGATATATTCATACCTGCTCATAGCATTATTTGGTTTTATTCATAGTCCCATTCCTTCCCTTTCTCTCTCCTCCTCCCTTCCCTTAATGTACTGGTCTACCTTGTATTTTCATGAAATCTTCCTCCCCCTCCACCTTTTCTCTCTAGCTTCTACATATGCAAGAAAAATATAGCTCTTGACTTTCTGAATCTTGCTTATTTCACTTAGTATGATGTTTTCCAGTTTCATCTGCATTCCTGCAAATGAATTAAATGATATAATTTCATTTTTCTTTATGGCTAAGTAAAACTCCTTTGTGTGTGTGTGTGTGTGTGTGTGTGTGTGTGTTTGTGTGTATGTCCCATTTTATCTGTTCATTGGTTGACCCACACCTAAGCTTTTATTATTCTTCTGCTGGCTGTGGTGTAGCAGTTGTCTAACTATATTCTTTTCTTTGGCCAATCTAGCTGGTGTTCTAGACATCCTCATGGTATCATTGGAGATCTTGTTCCTGTGGATAGCCTCTATCACTCAACCTATTTTTTGAAAGACTGTGGTAGAATGGAAAGAATGTAAGCTTTGTAGTCAGTGAGACTCTATTGTTATCTGAGTGTATGATCTTGGGCAATCTCTACAACCTCTTTGAGTAAAAATTTCTTTTATCATGAAAGTGTCAACAATTATATCTGCCTCTCAGCTGCTTAAGAATTAAAATAGTTAATAATATATGGGTGCACAATAATATATGGGTGCACTTGGCACACTATTTAACATATATTAGCTGCGTGAAAAAATAAAGTTGCTATTTTCATAGCTACCAGTTTAAATTTTTGCTTTCCCTTTTCATTGTGAGTGCTTGGAGGGCCAAAACACATTTTAGTCATTTTTAGGTCTTTGTTTTCTAGCATGTAGTGTATTCTTAACAATTCCTTTAAATTTAAAACAAACTCTAAGCCTGGAATTCTTAAGTATCCTCTCATCATTTTATGGAAAAAAATACTTGGGATAAGATGAATGCAACTGATGGCTGCTGCTCCTTTGCTATTAATTGAAAAAAAAATGGAACTAGAAGTACATTATTTTTCCTTCTTTTCATTAACTTTATTTGTTTTCCCTTGTCCGAGCTCATTTTCATTGACTCTAAATTGCTCCCAGGTGTGTGGTTTCATTAGCTTCTCTCTCACGCACTGTTGGCAGCAACCTTACACTTTTTTTGTATGATGAAGTCTTGCAGTCCCTCCCATGGTCCTCAGATTCAGCTCTGTGTGCTTCAGATAACTCCTGTAGCCTTCTATGGTCCCTTTAGGGCCTTCTCAGTGAATTTATTTTCAAATACCTCCCTGTTGCCATGGATTGATGGTTAGAGGTGCTTCTCCTTAAATAGAATTCTCCAACACATGCAAGTGCTACCAATCCTTGAACAACTTGAACTGTTTCATAGACTATTTAAAAAAATTGTAACATGGGGTCATTTCTCATCCATTGTCTAGGATGGGACAGGAATGGATTGTAAAATACACAGGTTGAAATACCGAATCAAAAATTAATGCCCTAGACCTGGACACTGTCAACTTTGACCAGGATTACTGCATTGATCTTCTATCAGTGCTACATGCATTCATCCCTGCCTCTAAGTCATTCTCCATGAAATATCCAGGGCAATACAGGTATTTTTGAAACGAAGATATCATTTTGTTGCCCCCTTTGCCTGCCACACCTTTAAACTCCAGAAGTTCAGTTATTAATATGATAGTGAGTTTGCTAACATTTTACCAGCTAGGACAAAGCTAGCATTTTAAAAATTTGTTCTAATTCATTATACATGCAGTAGAATGGATTTTGACACTTCATACATAAATGGAGTATAACTTCTCATTCTTTTGGTTGTACATGATGTAGAATTACACTGGTTGTATAATTATATATGCATATAGGAAAATGATGTTGGATTCTATTATCCTTCCTATCCCTGTGCCCCCTCCCCTCCCTCTACTCCCTTCTATCTAATCCAGAGTACCTCTATTCTTCTCTAGCAATCCCCACGTTTTATTGTGAAATGGCATCTGCATATCAGAGAAAACATTCTGCATTTTGTTCTGTGGGATTGGCTCACTTTGCTTAGCATGATATTCTCCAGCTTCATCCTTTACCACAAATTGCTGTAATTTCATTCTTCTTTAAGGCTAATATTCTATTGTGTATATTTACCACATTTTCTTTATCCATTCATCTGTTAAAAGGCACCTAGGTTAGTTCCATACTACAGTGATGCAGCCACATCAAAGCTCACATTTTAAGTGACATTTCAATGGCATTTGTCATTCCTCCTAATCCCAGGTAATCTGTGTATTTAGTTATTGATTTTTTTTGATCATTAGTGTAGATCATAAATAACAAGATACTTTATACTTATTCCAGAGAAGTGAATTAGGTATCTACCTAGATTTGCTCCAGGACTATAAAGAGCCAGAGAGATCTGTTTTTCAATTATAGTTCCATGAACTCTAACAACTGTGTGCTTTTGGCAATTGAATCCTCTTACTTTGGTTTTCATATCTGTAAAATAGAAATAAAAATAAAAATATTAAAGGGTGGGGTGTAGTTTAGTGGTAGAGTACTTACCTAGCATACATGAGACCCTGGGTGTTTGATCCCTAGCAAAACACACACACCCCACACAACTAGCCTCCCTCCCTCCTATCGTCCCACTAAATAGGATTTAGTGGACTGCTGGACATATAATACTCAGCATTGTGTCTGTACTAGAGTAGACTACTATGAGAAGGAGAAAGCCTATTATTATTAGGGGAGGAATACTAGGGAAAGTGCTTGTAATTAAAAATTTCTTCTTCACTACCTTGTTTATTGCCTGAAATACCAACTTTTTATATAATTCCTTTGTGATCACGTGTGCAAGGCTCTGGTTAATGTGTTATGTGAGAAGCAATGTCGGTCAGCAGAGGGAGAAGGGTCTCTGGTTCACTGAGTCATAGGATTATATTCCTATGGTGCAACTTCTGGCTGAATGACAAAAGGCAAGGCAGTTTACTTCTCCAAAATGGTAAGTTTCAAAAGAGATATAGAAATATAACTAAAATAAATTAGAATATCAGCAAATGTGCTATTCTATCAATAACCATTTACTGAATCTCCACTATTTGTTAAATTATAGGGATGGGAAGATAGAAGGCAATACTTGCCCTCAAGGAGCTCAGTCTTAGCTCTCTGAAAAGAGAGCACATTAGTTCTTCCAGGTGTTGGAAATGGATCAGCCAACTTGGACATGTTCAGCTCGTTGTGAACAGCAGGACATTTGGTGTAGATTATTTGTGAAGGTACTTGGGCAGAAATAGCTGTGGATTCTGAGCACTAACAGGAATTGGCAGCATGCTTGTAGAATGTGCTATAGTCAGAAAAGGGACTGTGAACAAAAAAGGGACTTCTAGTGCCTGTAGTAACCCATGGAAGAACATCTGAGGTCCTCAGAAATTTCACTGTTATCATGGCGATACTGAGAAGAGCAAGATAAATCATTTTCTAAAGCAGACCAGAGCCTTGAGTCCAAGGCAAAATAGATAATCATCACAGTGAAATTTGAAGTATATTGGAATTGAGGATGGCACATGTTTCCATAGGAACAGAGCATGGATTCCAGTATGGGATGAGGAGAGAAGACCTCATAGGATGGATATGGGTAGACCGAATCTTGGAGATGCTCAACAGATGTATCTAGATATCCTGGCCAGCCATCAGCTGTTCTCTGATTATGACCAACCTGACTCCCTACAGTCAAATCCAGCATGTTCAGGCCTAGCTTGTTAGTATTCTAAGATTCAGTAACTTTGGTTAAGTGGGATGTGAAAAAAGATTTGCATTGATATTTGCTAAATTTATAGTTTTGCATAAATCTAAATGTGGCATTGATGAGTCAGGACTTCCTCACTTTCCCAGGACTGAAGGGGGATTCTTCTGAAGTCTAATATTTCTGTCTTGGGAAGCTTGAGTCTTTTCCATTATACCAACAGCTCTTTACTGCTGTGATGATCCAAATAATCCCAATATCTAATTCAACCAAAGGGGTTAATGGCCCTCAGATCCCTGCTAAACCAAGCTCTCAAGACAATGAAGAGAAGTGGGCCAACTTGCCCACTCCAACTTCCCCATCCCAAACACAAGAACAAGGCACCATGCAAAGTTACTACAGAATGAAACCCACCCCAGAAATGCATTGTAGTGGGGAGGAGATAAACACAGATTCCAGACAACATGGTCATCACTCCTGTTGTCCAAGGAAATTCCTTCTAGGTGTGAGTCTGTGAGCATGTTCCCACTGGATACCTCTGAAGTGATTTGCCTCTCAGGGAACCTTGTTTTATGCAGCACAGTTTCTCATGAACTCTCCTCAGAAAACTCTAATTATACCCTTATACCATATAAAGGATGAGGTATTATCCCTTGGCTCTGGCAAATTTGTATTTTCTTATTTTCAGATTTGACAAACAATGCGGGTTACAGCTGCATTCATTTTGATGCTTGTGGTTGGAAAAGGCTTCAGAAAGGAGGTGGAGTCTGTTGTTCTTTTTTTTTTAAATTTTTTTTTTAATTGTAAATAGACACAATGTCTTTATTTTATTGCTTTGTATGTGGTGCTGAGGATCGAACCCAGGGCCTCACGCATGCGAGGCAAGCGCTGTGCCGCTGAGCTACAGCCCCAGCCCGAGTCTGTTGTTCTTAATGAAGATAATATCTTGACCTAATACTGTGACCTCTTTACAAAGTCACCTGTAAACATGTTTTTAAACATTATTATTTCCCAGAAATTTTGCAGTATAATTCATATTGAAGAAAGGATATTTCTTCTGTTGCAATGGTTTGATGTTTGATCTTATGAATGAAAGATTCCCTGGCTACTAGGCTGAGAATCATGTTTTTTTTTTTCTTGTTCCTCCTTACTGATGGCTAGAGGATATCCTCTTTGCTACCTTAAGGGAGAGGGGCTATGGTGTTAGCTTGAATCTGATTTAAATTTTGATTTTGAGTCTTCTGATAAAGGATGTCATGGAGATAGGAGAACTGGTCAGTTTATCCTACCAGAAAAACAATATCGAGCTCCACCCTGGATGAGTTTTAATATTAATGACAAGAATCCAAATTAGGTTAGATGACCTTACTTTAGAGCAAGACAATGTCTTCTCTCTAACTGTTCATAGACTTTTCTACTTCACTTCTGATTAGACTATCACTTCCTTACAGGCAGGGGCTCATGTTAATTATGTTGGAAACAACAGAGTCCAGCGCCTGCACTAGCCATTTGGTATTCAAAAAAGTGTTTGCTGGATTGAACAAAACCAAAGCAAAACAGATAGCATAATTAAAAATAATCTTAAAATACTGTTTATCAGGGAAATAATAGGGTAAAATTATTTTTTAAAAACGTTCTCATGTCCATTGGCAGACTCACCATTAGTTCCAAGGATTGAGCCATTTTCATCTCATTCAGAATCTTGTGTCAGTTTTCTATGACATTCTCATAGGAGATTCCACTCTTTTCTAAAAGAGAAGTAACTGCAGCTGGAGGGATTGCTAAATTTACCAGCAGCAGTAGCCTTTTGCAGGGACAAGCTTTTTAAAGACTAATTTTCTTCAATTAAACTGCCTGGATCTTGCTGCATTGATCAAGCAATTAAATTGACAGTTGAAGACTTACCTGAAACTGCAAGGCAGCTTTTTATTTTGAACATTGATTTTTGTTCTCCCGTTCTCCCACTACCTACCTTCAATATGGACAAACATTTGCTTTTCTGCTTGGTATATGAATATCCTTTGGTCTTTCTCCTACAACTCACTTGGATTCAGAAAATAACATAGTTCTGATCATATAAATATAGCTCTTCATGTTTTTTTAGTACACATTTGTGGCCTGACTCTATCATTTTTTTCTCTTACTATTTGACTTATTTTATCTTCAGATTATATGAATTTATATACCACCAAATAGGTTTGCTACAAGCAAAGGTAACAACCTTAATCTTTTCATCTATGTGACCAAAATATCTGCCAAGAACAACTTAGAAGAAGACAAGTTTATTTTAGGTCCACAGTTCCAGAGGTTTTGTCCATAGTTGGCCAATTCCTTTGTTCTGGGCCCCAGGTAAGGCAGAATGTCCTGGTGGAAGGTGTTATGGTTTAGATATGAAGTATCCCACAAAAGCTCATGTGTGAGACAATGCAAGAAAGTTTAGAGGTGAAATGATTGGGTTATGAGAGCCTTAATCAGTGGATTAATCTACTGACATGGATTAACTTGGTAGGTAGGGTGTGGCTAGAGGAGAAAGGTTCCCGGGGTCTATATTTTGTCTTTGGTGGACGGAGCTCTCTCTGTTTCCTGATTGCCATGTCCTGAGCTGCTTTCCTCCTCTATGGCCTTCTGCCATGATATTCTGGTTTAGGTGGAGTTGGCCCTCTGTGGACTGAGATCTCTGAAAGTGTAATCTCTAAGGGCACACCCTCAAGACCTAATTCCTCAAGCCATACCCAACCTGCCTATGGTTACCACCCAGTGGTCCTTTCACATTATTAATCCATCAAATGAATTAATCCACTGATGAGGTTATAGCTCTCAATCTATTAATTTCACCTGTGAACATTTCAGCATTGTCTAGCACACAAGCTTCTCATGGGACACCTGGTATTCAAACTCTAACTGTCCCTTAGCCAAGAGGATATTTACTACTATTAAATAACAGGCTGCTTGTTACAAAGGATACATATGTCATCAGAGATGGCCCATGTTGGCTTGGGAAAACTGTCAGCATCTCACAGATATTGCTTCTTCCTTGCTTCAGAGATGTGGTCATTGGTGGTCCAGAATCCATCTATAGTAGTATACAAGAAAAGGAGGTCAGAGATGGGTGCTCTGACTGGGAGCTGGCAAGTGAATGGAACTTTCTTTACCATTTTCAGGGCAAGAATGAAAATGAAATGAAAGCCCATGTGCCGTATATATAAATATTTAAAAGCTATAAATTAAATTATGCTTGCAACTGACTCAGGCTTTTACCCTCAGCTCTGTATCATGTGCCTGAGTATTGTTCACATAGATAAAAAATGCTGTACTTTTCCCCAGATGAGCTCTGTCTTCCATAAACCTCCAATATGCTGAGAGAAGGAAGGTGGAATATGGGCTAGACTCAGAACTCCTGGGCAGTGACTGTGCTACCAATCAGCTGAGGGTTCATTTGCTTAATTTGGATAGAAATCATGAACTGACAAAGTGTAGCTTCTGTAGTGTTGGCAGCTCGAAGCTTTGAAATGCCCCATGGCCTCCTTGATGCTCTGCTGCCAACCAGAGCCTGCAGCTACCAGGAGCTTTCTGGAACTCTTCTAGCAGCTGGACCTAGTAGCCCCTAGAAACTCTCTTTTGCCCTCCTTCACCCTTCAGCACTCTCTGGTGGCTAACTGCTTTCAGTGTTACCAGCTCAGCCTACTCTATTCATAGAAATAATTAATAGGAAATATGAAATGCACCTGAAGGTAGAAGGGAGACTATTAGAATGGAAGAAGAGAATCAGAGGGAGAAGTGTGTAGGAAGGGTAAAGTGGGGATGGATATGATCAAAGCATGTTATCTACATGTGTGAATATGCCACAATGAAATTTATTATTTTGTATAATTAAAATGAACTAAAAATGTCATCTGAAAGAGGTTTTATGCCGCAGGACTTATGATGCAGCATAAGGGGAAGCAGGACACAGACTTTCAATAAACACAAAGGGAAGACTCTCTATATAGAAGAAAAGGCTGGCTCATGCATGCAGTATCCTGCCAGCTGATCACGGGCTTTCTGTTCATTCATGGGTAGAGGAGAGACTCCTCAAAGACCACACTGGGGACAGCTGAAGTGGCTGCAGAGGGATGGAGTCAACTAGGATAGACTCAGACTGACACTTGCCACAGCCAAAGCCAAAGTCTGAGCTGGCTACAACTGGCTGTGAGTTTTCAAAGAAGGAAAATAAAAATAGCCTCTTGGGGAGTGCTGGGCCCTTCTCCTGTCTCAATTGGATGCCAAGCATGGTGGCACACACCTGTAATATCAGGAATTCTGGAGGCTGAAGCAAGAGGATCTCAAGTTCAAGGCCAGCCTCAGCAACTTAGCAAAACCCTGTCTCTAAACAGTATTCGTATTGGATCATTTTGAAGCCAGGATGGGGACTGACCTGGTCAAACTCTCCAGGGGTTGAGTCAAGTGTTTCTCCTAAGCATAACACTTCTTCAACTCGGGGATTACAGGCAATTGTAAACACTTCCTCATATTATACCATCTGAGCAGAAGGGATGAGGTAGAGCAATTAGAAAGCCTATCTGGCTTGCCTGGATTCTGGAAACCGCCACTTTGGGTGAATTTGGGGTGAATTTGAATTTAAACAGAAGCAGTATTTCTTTGATTTCCCTGTCAAAAGATGTGATTTGCTCTTTCTTCTGAATGTGCTTGCCAATCTTACATCTTTCAGTCTTGGTGAGGCATATAGAAGGGATGTGGCTTGCATAATCCTCTTCTCTAATTACTGTTTGCTCAAAAGTTTACTAAAATGTAGAGAAAAATATTTCTTGTTTTTTTGGGTGAGGGGTACCAGGGATTGAACTCAGGGACACTTGGTCACTGAGCCACATCCCTAGCCCTATTTTGTATTTTATTTAGAGACAAGGTTTCACTGAGTTGCTTAGCATCTTGCTTTTGCTGAGGCTGGCTTTGAACTTGAGATCCTCCTGCCTCAGCCTCTGGAACTACTGGGATCACAGGCATGTGCCACCGCACCCAGTAAAAAAAAATATTTCTTTTAGAGAGAAACAAACAAACAGTTGTTGTGAAACCAGGGATCACCTACTACCTGGTCCCCAGAGCAAGGGCTCCTCATAGCTGGAGTCTAGGTTTTGACCTGTCCCCATCAATGGCTTCAATTTAGAATGTCTGAATAACTATAAGGCTGTACCCTCAAAAACCCCTCAATCCCTTTTTTACTGATCACTCTAAACAAATGACACTCATGTCCCTTTAACTGTAAGGAGCCACAGGTGGATGGTAAAGTAAACTGCTGGCTGGACTTCAGGCAGCCAAGAGAAAGGGAACTTCTTGTTGCCATTGGCAACATTGTTGGCATCTTCAATAGGAAGTTAAGAATACTAGGCTCAGGAAGACAATTCTTCCATATTCTTTGATCTCACTGAGATATCTCTTCAAATATTTTTTTTGAAGATGAGCAACAGAGTAATTGCTCTAATTTTGCTTGGAATTTCTATTTTATCACATTTATACACTAATACTTATTGAGAAATTACTATGCATCAGAGACTATGTTAAGTCTATTATCTGCATTTGATTTTCACAGCAACCATATCAAGTAGGCATATTTGAACAGGTAAAGAAACTGAGGCACAGAGAGGTTAACTTGTAAAAGGCTACCCAGTAAGTAAGTGGAAGAGCAGTGATTCAAATACAGGTTTATCCCACTCCCAAGTCCTTGTCATTAACGTTTCTGCATCATTGTCTCGATGGAGGCTCATGTGTATTTATCTACCAGTGGAGTTGGGAGCAGTATCTTGCTCATCTTTTTATTCCAGGCAGCTGAATAATACAGACATAGCTCATTTTATTGAAGTTCACTTTATTCAGTGTCACAGATGCTGCTTTTTTTTTAAATTGAAGATTCATGGCAATCCTGTATTGAATGAGTCTTTTGGTACCAGTCCCCCCACCCAATAGCTTAGGTGATCATTAGCATTTTTAGTAATAAAGTATTTTTAAATTAAGGTATGTAGCCCGTCTTTTAGAAATAATGCTGCTGCACATTTAACAGACTACAGTATAATGTAAACAGAACTTTTATATAGAGTGAGAAACCAAAATTTTCATATGGTTCACTTTATTGCAGTTTCCTGGCACTGAACTTGTATTATCTCCTAGGTAGGCTTGTACATGTTTTATCTGCCAAGTATATACTTCATAAACTTGAGTAAGGTTTAGGACATGGATTGGAAAACTTTGAAGGACTAGGAGCAAATATTTAATACTTTCTGGGCTACATGATGTAGTAGGCAGAATAACAGTTTGCCAAAGATGTCCATGTCCTAATCCTCAGAGCCTGAGTATGTCATGTTACCTGAAAAAGGGAAATTAAGGTTGTTAGGCAGTTGACTTTACATTAGGGAGGTTATTCTGGGTTATCTAGGTAGCCCAATGCAACCACAAGAGTCCTTAAAAGTAGAAAATGGTGGCAGAAAGAAGGGTGATGTGATGTGATATGAGGAAGCGCTGGCTGGTTGTTGCTGGTTTTGAAGATGGAGTCATCAGGCCATGAGCCAATGCCTGGTAACCTCTGGAAGCTGGTGAGGGCAAGGAAATTGTGTCTTCACTGGAGCCTCTAATAAGAAATGCAGGCCTGCTGACACCTTGATTTCAGCCCAGTGAGAACTATGTAGGACTTTTAACTTGCAAAATTATAAGGTAGTAAATGTATTTTATGCCCTTACGTTGTTGTAATCTTTTATAGTGATAACAGATAGCTCATACATAAGGTCTCTGGTTTAACTGCTAGAATCTGTTGCTGTTGGGTGATGGGCAGTGTATAAAGCTATGGGAGTGTCAGTGTCCAGATAAAAATGCTTACAAAACATGTGGTCAGTCAGATTTGGCTTGTGGAATATAGTTTGCCAACCCATTTTGTGATTTAGGACAAACAACTTTATTTTGTAGACAAAGATAAGGATGCCTAAGATAGTGGAATAAAGATTTGGGAACATATCAGTGGGAATTTTATAGGTAGAATGGAAAAGAAAAATGGAAAATAACTAGTATTTATTGAGCATCTATTATAAGTACCACTCTAGGTGTCTTATTTTTTTACAAAATTTATTTATTCTAATTAGATATACAAGGCAACAGAATGCATTTTGGATTTTTGTACACAAATGGAGCATAGTTTTTCATTTCTCTGGTTGTACACAATATAAGAGTTACACCATATGTGCAGTCATACATGTACCTAGGGTATTTTTTTCTGGTTGTATGCAATATAAAAGTTACACCATATGTGCAGTCATACATGTACCTAGGGTATTTTTTTCCATCTTATTCCACCATGTTTCCTGCCCCCATGTCCCATCCCCTTCTTTCTATCCCCTTTGAAAGTTTCTCCATTCTTCCTTTGCCCCCACCTCCATTATGGATCAGCATCCATATATCAGAGAGAACATTTGGCCTTTGGTTTTTTGGAATTGGCTTACTTTGCTTAGCATGATATTCTCCAACTCTATCCATTTACCTGCAAGTGTCATAATTTTATTCTCTTTTAATGCTGAGTAATATTCCATGGTGTATATATACCAGTTTCTTCATCCATTCATCTATTGAAGGGTATCTAGGTTGGTTTCACAGTTTAGCTATTGTGACTTGAGCTGCTATAAACATTGAAGTGGCTGCATCACTGTAGTATGCTGTTTTTAAGTCCTTTGGGTATAGGCCAAGGAGTGGAATAGCTGGATAAAATGGTGGTTCCATTCCAAGTTTTCTAAGGAATCTCCATACTGCTTTCCAGATTGGTTTCACCAATTGCAGTCCCACCAGCAATGTATGAGTGTGCCTTTTCCTCCATATTCTCACCAACACTTGTTTGTATTCTTGATAACTGCCATTCTGACTGGTGTGAGATGAAATCTTATAGTAGTTTTGAATTACATTTCTCAAATGGCCAGAGATGTTGAACATGTTTTCATGTATTTGTTGATAGATTATATATTTTCTTCTGAGAAGTGTCTGTTCAGCTCCTTAGCCCATTTATTGATTGGGTTGTTTTGATATTTGGCATTAAGTTTTTTGAGTTCTTTATATATCCTGGAGATCAGTGCTCTATCAGATGTGTGTGTGGCAAAAATTTGCTTCCAGAATGTAGACTTTCTGCTCATCTCATTGATTGTTTCTTTTGCTGAGAAGAAGCTTTTAAGTTTGAATGCATCCCATTTATTGATTCTAGCTTTTATTTCTTGAGCTTTAGGTGTCCAGTTAAGGAAGTCGGGGCCTAATCTGACATGAGAAAGATTTGGGCCTACCTTTTACTCACTTAGGCGCAGGGTCTCTGGTCCAATTCCTTGTTCCTTCATCCACTTTGAGTTGAGTTTTGTGTATGGTGAGAGATAGGGGTTTAGTTTCATTTTACTGCATATGGATTTCCAGTTTTCCCAGCACCATTTGTTGAAGAGGCTATCTTTCCTCCAATGTATGTTTTTGGTGCCTTTGTCTAGTATGAGACAACTGTATTTATGTGGGTTGGTCTCTGTGTCTTAAATTCTGTACCATTGGTCCACATGTCCATTTTGGTGCCAATACCATGCTGTTTTTGTTACTAAAGCTTTGTAGTATAGTTTAAGGTCTAGTATTGTGATGCCTCCTGCTTCACTCTTCTTGTTCAGGATTGCTTTGGCTATTCTGGGTCTCTTATTTTTCCAAGTGAATTTCATGATTGCTTTTTCTATTTCTATAAGGAATGACATTGGGATTTTAGTTGGAATCACATTGAAACTATATAGTGCTTTGGGTAGTATAGTCATTTTGACAATATTGATTCTGCCTATCCAAGAGCATGGGAGATCTTTCCATCTTCTAAGGTCTTATTCAATGTCTTTCTAGTGTTCTGTAGTTTTCATTGTAGAGGTCTTTCACCTCTTTTGTTAAATTGATTCCCAAGTATTTTATTTTATTGAGGCTATTGTGAATGAGGTAGTTTTTCTAATTTCTCTTTCAGAGGATTCATCACTAATGTATAGAAATGAATTTGATTCATGAGTATTGATTTTATATTTATGTTTTTTTCTTTTTTTAAATTAATTTATTTAAATGCATTTCAAGTCATAGTACATATATAGAACTCAATGTTTCCATTTCTCTGGTTGCAAACCAGATAGTGTCACACCATTTTTGTCTTCATACATGTACCTAGGGTAGTGATGACCATCTCATTCAACCATCTTTACTACACCCCTTCCCTTTTCCCTTCCCCCTCCTCCCCCCACCCTATCCAGAGTTCCTCCATTTCTCCTATGTTCCCAATTCACACCCCCCTTACATATCAACATCCACTAATCAGAGATAACATTCAGCATTTGGTTTTTTGGGATTGGCTTACTTCACTTAGTATAATGTTCTCCAATTCCATCCATTTACCTGCAAATGCCATAATTTTATTCTCTTTTATTGCTGAATAATATTCCATTGTGTATATGTACCACAGTTTCTTTATCCATTCATCTATTGAAGGACATCTGGGTTGCTTCCACAGTTTTGCAATTGTGAATTTTGCTGCTATAAACATTGAAGTGGCTGCGTCACTGTAGTATGCTGTTTTTAAATCTTTAGGGTATAGGCGGAGGAGTGGAAAAGCTGTATCAAATGGTGGTTCCATTCCAAAATTTTTTAGGGACCTCCATACTGTTTTCCAGATTGGTTGCACCAATTTGCAGTCCCACCAGCAATGTTTGAGTGTGCCTTTTCCTCAACATCTGCACCAACACTTGTTGTTGCTGGTATTTTGCATAGCTGCCATTCTGACTGGGGTGAGATGAAATCTGAGAGTGGTTTTGATTTGCATTTCTCTAATGGCTAGAGATGCTGAACATTTCTTCATATATTTGTTTATTGATTGTATATCTTCTTCTGAGAGGTTTCTATTCAGCTCCTTAGCCCATTTATTGATTGGGTTGTTTGTTTTTTTGGTGTTAAGTTTTTTGAGTTCTTTATATATCCTGGAGATCAGTGCTCTATCAGATGTGCGTGTGGCAAAAATTTGCTCCCAGAATGTAGGCTCTCTGTTCACCTCATTGATAGTTTCTTTTGCTGAGAAGAAGTTTTTTGGTTTAAGTCCATCCAATTTATTGATTTTTGTTTTTATTTCTTGTGCTTTTGGAGTCTTGTTAAGGAATTTGGGGCCTAATCCAATGTGATGAAGATTTGGGCCTACTTTCTCCTCAATTAGATGCAGGGTCTCTGGTCTAATTCCTAGGTCTTTGACCCCCTTTGAGTTGAGTTTTGTGCATGGTGAGAGATAGGGGTTAAGTTTCATTTTGCTGCAAATGGATTTCCAGTTTTCCCAGCACCATTTGTTGAAAAGGCTATCTTTCCTCCAATGTATGTTTTTGGCACCTTTGTCTAGTATGAGATAGCTGTATTTATGTGCATTACTCTCTGTGTCTTCTATTCTGTACCATTGGTCTACATGTCTGTTTTGGTGCCAGTACCATGCCGTTTTTGTTACTATTGCTTTGTAGTAAA
>PVHX01024824.1:0-23379 GCA_004024805.1 Geosciurus inauris | reverse complement strand
TCTGTCTGCCCCAAATGCTCTTCCCCTGCTTTTCTTTCTCAATCTTTAGGTCTCATCTCAAATGTCACCTCTTCATGGGGCCTTCCTCAATCACCCACTATAAAATAGCCATTTGATTATTACCCTTTGCAAAGCATTATAGCCTTACCTGGCATTTTTCCTATGAGTTTATTCTGTTTCCCATGGGGGATTGTAAAAGTCACGACAATGGGAGCTTTGTTGTCTTCTTGAGGGGCGTGTGCCCAGGTCTTTGAAAATTGCCTGTCACATAGTAGGTGTTCAATAAGTATTTGCTGTATGAATCAAACTTTTGCTGGGACCTGTCTTTACAATTAGGAACTACCTCACTTTGTCATGACTACAAGATGTCTTCACTGTCATTATTCATAACAAGTAGCTATATTTGATTCCCTGTTCATTTTCTCTCTCTTCCACTTCCACTAGATATAAATTCTTTGAAAATAGGGGATATTTACCTGAATAAGAAAAAAAAAGAAAAGAAAATAGGGGATATGAGACTGGAGTAGTTAGAGACTAGGACATTCCAGGCAGTCAATCACCATAGTTGAATGAATAAATAAATCAAACACTCAATCAAAGAATCCACAAATCAATAAATGAATGAATGAATGAATAAAACAGGAAAGTAGCTTGCTCTGTCACAATATCCTCACTGTATCTTCAGCTGTTGCCACAACACCCAGAGAGGCACAAAACATAGAAACTAAATGAACACAGGTTTAGGTAAGCCTGTTGTTATAGTTTAGACATTAGGTGTCCCCCAAGAGCTCATGTATGAGACAATGAAAGAAAGCTTAAAGGTGAAATGACTGGGTTATGAGAGTCTTAACCTAATCAGTGCATTAATCTCCTGATAGGATTAACTGGGAGTAACTGTAGGCAGGTTGGGTGCTGGTGGAGGAGGTGGGTCATTGGGGTCTGACTTTGGAGTCTGTATGTTGTCTCTGAAGTGTGCCGCGCACTCTTGGTGGCCATGTCCTGAGCTGCGTTCCTCTGCCATACTCTTCTGCCATAATGTTCTGCCTCACTTCAAGCCCCAAGGAATGGAGCTGGCTATCTAGGGACTAAGACCTCTGAAACTGTGAGCCTCAAAATAAACTTTTCCTCCTAAAATTGTTCTTGTCAGGTCTTTTGGTCACAGCAGTGAAAACACTGACTAAAACACCTGTGTTTTCTATAGAGACTAACTACCAAGATGACTCTAGTCTGTCCAGTTGCCAGGCAGGGTCCACCTGTACTAGGTATCAGTGTAGAATAACATCTGAAGGATTCTCTGCCTAAGAACAATATAGAAGGGATAAAAAGATTTGTGAAGAATCCCTCAACCCTCATTTCATAATGAGAATGAGATGCAGTTTACTAAATATGCTAATATACTAAAAGCCATAGATTTATAGAGTGGATTCAGATAGAATTCTCTTTTCCCTGTGGAATTAATACTAGTTGCATCAGCATTTGTACAGTTAATATCATGGAGAATTTAGAAGGTTCTAGAAACTTTACGAAGAGCTTTACATGCAGTGTGGCATTATTATTCCTATTTTACAGATAACATAAGTGAGGATAAGGAACGCAAGATTCTATGGTTATTACGTGGCAGATCCAAGATACATGTTGATCTGACTCCTGAGCCTGGTGTGTAACCACTGCACTACCTTGAATTCTCCAGAGTGGGCAGGGTTAGAACAGACTTTCTCAGATAGTTTCTCACAGGACCCTCCTCTGAATGGCTGAATGTATGTGGCTTCTATCCCGCCTGGCCTGTTCTCCGCTGAGATGTCAGGTGTTTTATGTTTATTCCAGGTCTCTTATAACCAAGACTTGAGTCTCTGCCTGTGCTGTTATTCCCAGGACTGATTTTACCACATCCTCAGTCCCACGCCTCTGGTTTTACTCCCCTCCTACAGGTTCTGAGCAATATTGGATACAGGCACTTGATGCTAGAGCTCCCTGGCTTTCTGAGTTATGTGCTCTGCAGCTGGACTCCTTTGACTGGGCTTTCTGAAATGTTCCCTTCTCTGTAACTAAGCTCTGGCAGCAGGGTTAGCATATTTCAAAGTCCCTTTGATGGAAGAATGTATATCTGTTTGAAGTAGAAAGTGAAAATGACTATCTCATTGGGTAGAAACGTGGAAGGAGTAGCACTTCCTTTAAGCCACCTTTTACCAACTGTGCATAAAATGTTAGATTACACCATGCCTGATTTTGTATGTTATTCTACAATACTATAAGGAACGGGAGTTTTTAATTACATTTGTTAGATTCTAAGTTTAAAACGCTTTCATAAACTAAGTCATCAGGGCACTTTCATTTCTTAATTATTTCAACCCCACTGCTCATAACAAAAGCCCTATTGTGCCTTTTCACTCAGATGATACTCCTCTGGATCAGACGGTAACACGTATGTATTACTATAATGTTTTTGCTTTGGCATATGACCATTTACAACAAAAGAGGTGCGGATGCCAAGTGAAAGACTGAAACATGTAGTTCTGCTAAATTTTTTTTAAATATGTGAGATATATATATATAGATAGATAGATAGATAGATAGATATAGATATCTTTTTTTTTTAAACAGCATGTGTCCTCTTTGGGTTCACACCATTGGGAATTATAGCCAAACTGGAAGGGAAAGTCACCAAGCTGAGTCACAGTTACCAGTTATATTTTTGATATAGATATCATCATATTTTAAAATGCTAAATAAAAAGGCATATGAATAAGGAATAGGTTGAAAAGCTAGAGAAACGCATCTACATTCCAACCCCTAAGACCTCCTGCCTGCTTCACTAAATGCAATAAACTTCCAAATAGAAGTCATGTAGCTTTAAGAAATGTAAGACCTAAACATACTAGAAATATAGCCAATCCTAATTATTAAAACTAATGTCTATTTTGCTTAGTGCATAAGACATTGTTTATATCCAAAAAGAAATATTAGGGCTTTTGGTGTGGCGGCTCCTCACCCTTATCAGTCCAGCAGGAGTGTAATTAAAGACAATAGCCAGAGCAGCTGTATTGAAAACAGTCATTTGTCTTCCCCTTCCCCCACCCCTTCTGCTCACAGAGTTAATCCAACATAACATCAGTTCTATCATCAAGGCTTCTTCAAAAGGCAGAATAATAGAAAACATATATCTGTTTCCCACTGTGGATTGTGAAGGTTAAAGATACACTTGCTCTTATCTTGCTGTTATATTAAACAAATTGAAAGTGATTTAGATCCAGAAACTCAAAAGCTCCTGAGACAGGGCAAGTTTGAGAGAAAAAGAAAAATTATCTTCAGGGACAGCAAAAATCTAGAAAAATGGCTTATCCCCAGTGGCCATCTAGCAAAATGTTTACCAATAGGCTCTCCAGGGGTAAAGCCCTGATTTGGAACATTTTCCAATTTCTGAGTCACAAATATTTCCACCAGGGCTGATTTCAAGCTACTGATGTGCTATCATTAAACACAGAGAATCTGAACATGGAGTCAGAAAGAAATGCACAGCAAGATGGCATTTATAAAGCATTTACAGTATGCAGTTGATATAAATAATCTCGGACACAGATCAGAGTACAACTACTAGGAAGTAGTAGTGAATTTTTTTATTATCTATATAATGTAATGTATTGAAATTTTACATAATTTTTAATAATGGCTGTTTAATTACCACCTTACAGAATTCCTGAAAACAATCATTTCTCACAAGCCAGTACAAACTAGCTCTAGCCCATCACTACACACTGCTTGCCATGTTACTACAAGTAATAAATAGCTCTGTAGTGAGGACAGATGAACAAGAATGCATAATAATATTCATTTTTAACAGTAGAATTTGACCACTTAGTTAATCATTTTCCCAATACCCACCTTCCCAGAAGTATCTCCCTGACTCCAGCAAAAGAATAATATAGGAGGAGCATGCTTATGTGTTGTTACAAAACAATGAAAAACCAAGAGTCCTTTTCATCAATCAGAAGTGCTGAGAATGTACTTTGTAACCCTTTCTGCTTCACTTGTAGGTAACTAGATGCCGACAGGAAATTTTGGCTGCAGCACAGAGAAAATAAATTTGTAGTGAGGTGCCAGGCTATGCAAAAGAGGTGATTAAAAATTTTTAAGAAAAACAGCTATAGACTTCCATTTCTGAGAAGTTGGAATTGACATACTTTTTCCTCTCCCTCCACTAAGTACAATTAAAAGTCCTGGAATTTACATCTAAAACAGAAAAAGATTCTGAACAGTGGAGAGAAGACGACAGACACTAGGGAATGACATACTGGTGACTTGGCTGGCCTTCCTTTCTGCCTCATTTATCTCAGACTAGGAGATGAAGAAGCTAGAACTCAAACATCGATGGACACAAACTACAAAGGCCCCCAAAAGTCTATGCTCTCCTTCCAAAGGTCCTTGTGATGATAAAACTGTTCTGAATTTTACTGTATTGATGTCTGTTATGGTTCAGATATGAGGTGTCCCCCCAAAGCTCATGTGTGAAACAATGTAAGAATGTTCAGAGGTGAAATAATTGGGTTTTGAAACCTTTAACCTAATCAGTGGATCAATCCACTGATATGGATTAACTGGGTGGTAATTATAGGCAGGTGGGGAATGGCTGGAGGAGGTGGGTCACTGAGGGCATGCCTTTGGAGTTTATATTTTTCCCTGGTGAACCAAGCTCTCTGTGTTTCCTGGTGGCCATATCCATGTCCTTTCCACCATCATGTCCTTCCGCCACGATGTTCTGCCTCATCTCGTGCACAGAGCCATGGAGTTGGCTGCCTATGGACAGAGACCTCTGAAACTGTGAGCCAAAATAAACTTCCTCCTCTACATTATTCTTGTCAGGTCTTTTGGTCACAGTGATGAAAAACTGACTAAATGTCAGTATTCTAGTTATAATATTGTACTGTATGGTTGGTTGGGGATTTTCTGCAGTACAGAATTTTTTTTTCAGTACTCAGGAAGGAACCTTGAGCTTCATGCATGCTATGCAAGCACTCTACCACTGAGCAACATCGCAGCCCAACAAGCACAGAATTCTGTTTAAGATTTTTTAAATTTACTTTAGTACATAAAAATTGTGCAAATTAAAGGACTAATGTGATGCTTTGGTAAGTATATATACTATAATTTTATGAGATGTTACCATTGAGGGGAAAATCTATAAAGGAATAACTCCATTATTTCTTATAACTACATGTGAATCTAGAGCTAACTCAAAATAAAGTATTTAAAGGGAAAAAGAAACTCCAGCTACATGTCTTCTACTCTCTCAACTCCATCAAGATTTAAAAGGGTCCTGAGTCAGACATCAGGAGATTTTGGAGAAGCTGTTAGTACATTAGATGCTTTTAAAAAGTGAAGGTTTAATAGAAATTGAACCTCACTATATCAGTTTAAAGACCTTACGTGCAGAAGACAATCAAAACTATTTCTAGAGAGCACACTTCTCTGGCCCTTTTTTAATCCTCTAATTGAAAACTTAGCTGTATAACAAGGCTATCTCTGTCACTTACTCACTTAACACACAGTAAGTAACTAATATGCCAGGTGGACCTACCACAGTCTCTACCAGTAAGGAGCTTTAGAGTTACAGCCAAGTATACTGGCTGGTCACAGAGTCAGCATCTGAGTCACAACAACAAGAGCTAACACTTATTGGGAATCACCATAGTGATTTTCCATGCATTTGACAGGCACCACTTCACATAATCCTTCCACAACATCATAAGGGAGACACTATAATTATCTTCATCTCATGAATGAGAGAAGCCAAGGCTTGTAGAGAGATCAATAATGTTTCTATGGTCATTCTGCTAGCAAATCATAGAGCCATAAACAAAAATCATGTCACCCAGACTCCAGAACCCGAACTCTTCCCCATGAGTCTGTATTACCACCACATGTCAATTTCTAAGCACGAGGTTCAGCGTAATGCAAAGCTAACGTGAGGCCAACCAGGCGGGAGGCTGCACTGAGAGCCAGAGGGTCCCCATTCACTTGGACATCAAATAAGAGCTAATAGTAAATAACTTGCTGCAGGAACTAGCATGCAAGGTCTGGAACTGAAGCAAGGTATAATTCCAAGCTTCGCAAAATGGGGAGGCTGTAATTACTGCATGCTCAGCTCCATCTGAACAGGGTCAGGAGCAGTAACAGTTCTGAGCCTTCACAAGTCCAGCTGCAGGGAGACAAGGGAGAAAATAAAGTTAGGGACTTTGTGGCAGAGCCAAACCTAAAAGCCCAGGAGCCAGCTGTCATTCCAAGTTTACTGGTAAGGCTAAAGCCCACTCTCTAGTGCACACTCGTTATTAGAATGAAGAAGTCAGAGCTTTCACAACGTGCTGTAGTACTTCAAAATGGCACCCAGTGGGTCTGGAGGACTGTTCTACAAAATTCATACTTCCTGGATTTTAAACAGAAGACAAGTCGGAGGAGTTGTCATGTTGAAAGCATGAGAAGCTAAGGTTAAGGAGTTTGAGATATGAGGTCCTGAATGGTTCAGTGGAGGTATGATCAGTGCTAAAAAACACATCCAGGACATTTGTGCCCATTTAGTAGGAGATGCAACCTCTTCGAAATAGGAAGTCCTCACAAAAACTCAGATTCATTGGAATACAATAAAATTCTTACTTCTGAATAGAGTATGTAAAACATCCTTGAAAATCTCATTTTAACTGTTTATACAATTGTTTACCTATATAAAAATTCTACCTAGAACAATTAATGGGGGGAACGTCATTTATTCTATAATAATAACTCATGCTCTTGAATATTATAGAAATAAGCATGATGTAATTATTAACCTATCCAATTATTGCCCAAGTTGATTAATGTCAGAATATCAGACAAGGTCAGGGGTCATGAAGCCATGGGCAGGGATCAATTGTCATGAAGGTTATTCAGGGTCACTGTGTTTCACAACTTCCACCTGACCCCTCACCCCAGTGACAAGGGAGACAAAGCAAGACAGAGGGCACAAACAGCCCCACTGATAGCAGAGCAGCGACACCACCTCCATATACAAAGGAAACGTATTATTAGCTGATGGCTGGCATTTAATAAGCAATTCACTCAAATGATGGCATTTCATACTCTGTAATTTGATGTGGTTCTCTGCTTAACAGCACGCTGAACCAAAGTACATTTCCTGTTTGCATTCAAGAACAAAGTTTCCTTCCCACCAATATGGCTCTGTGAAGAATGAAGAATGAGGTAAGCACCTTAGGAAACCACATGGACCCCTGATCCTGCCAGCCTGTCCCCTCACCTCTTCACCTCCATCCACCGTCTTCGCCTCCAAGAGCCCATTTTGCCCCACATCAGGGTTTTGCCTCATTTCCTTTCTGCCTCAGAGACACCCTCACTTGTACTCTTTCTCGGGGAACTTCTTGTCCCTTTATATTGCCATTTAAGACTCCATCTCCCCAGTTCTTACCCCTTCCTTCCATGTGATCTCTCAAAATGAGCACAAGGCACATTTTTCAGAGTGCTTGCTATTTATCACTATGAGAAAACAAGCAGGAGTAAGTCAAAGTAACAAATGCCATATAAGTTGCAAATTGATGAGGCTCCCCTGGGTTCCCCTAGAAATTGTCCTTTGTGGAGCAGAGTTCTTAGGATGGAGAAGACTCCACATGTTTCCAGAGGAAGAAATGCGTTAGCAATTAGTAAACTCAAGCAGCCTTTAGAAGACAGGAGCAAGAATGTGGGGAGAGGACTCTATATTTATACAGAATGATCTGAAAATGTTTTAGGTGAAAGCTTAAGTAGAGAACCAACACATTATGTGTACCAATAGCAGAGATATATACTTAAATGCATTTACTTTTTTTTTTTTTTTTGGTACCAGGGATTGAACCCAGGGATGTGGTGCTGAACCACATCCCCAGCCCTTTTTTATATTTTATTTAGAGACAGGGTCTCGCTGGGTTGCTTAGGGCCTTGCTAAGTTGCTAAGGCTGGCATTTACTCTTAAATGTTTACAGTACTCCTAGAATGATCATATGCCACAAACAGATAACACAGGTTACCTCCATGGAAGGAAGATGGGAGACCTTGGAAAAAAGACATCCCCCTTTAGTCACTTTAATAGCTTATTAAATTGTATTCTTTCCTCTCTCAATCCCTTTACATGTGAATATATTCACTGCTCAATAGCTGCAGAGACAGCAGATTTTAATGTGAAGAATCTGCAGAGATCATGTAAATCTCTGGCATGAGAAAGATACCCTCATCCTTTTCTCTCGTGTGCTGCTCTCTCTGCACCGGTCCATTCTCTAGAGGATTGACATAAAGTTTAAATGCATTTTTGAAGTAAAAGAAAAATATGGGAGACTCTAACTAGTTCCCTCTTTGTTCCCAACCCTACCTCTCTTTATATAAAGCCTTACTCTTAAAACTAAAATTTGAAGAAAGCTCCTGGAGGATGGTTAATGCCCTGCTGACTATTAAACTGCGTTTTAAAACATTTTAGAAGACTTGGTGGGAACATACTGCTGCTCCCAAAGTTTTTCATCTTTATAGAGTGCTATGATCTGAATGTTTGTGCCCCCCTAAAATCCACATGTTGAAACCTTACCCACCAGGGTAATAGTATTAGGAGACAGGGCCTGTTGGGAAGTAATTGGGTCATGAAGGTCAAATTTTCATGAATGTGACTAGTGACCTTATTTGCCCCTTTCTTTCATGTGAGGACACTGAAAAGACAGCTGTCTATGAACTAGAAAATGGGCTCTCACCAGACACCAAATCTTCTAGCACCTTGACCTTGAACTTCTCAGTCTCCAGAACCATGGGAAATAAATTTCTGTTGTTTATAAGACACCTTTTCATGGTATTCTAGTATAGTAGCCCAAATGGGCATACGGGTGCCATCAGTTATGCTAAACCACCTAGAGTTTAGTCTTTCCCTAATGATTAAGCTGAATGTCTAAGCAAGTCTTTTTAAGAAGGTAAAAGATAGTCTCCTGCACATAATTCCCTCCTTCCATCAAGTACCTTTCAAAAGAAAATAAACACCCTCAAGTTTCATAAGAAAAATTTGATCTAAGAAGAATTAGTTGCTAAAGATAATACTCAAATTCTGTTGTAATTTTGAAAATATGCTTTCTGAGTAACCAAATAGTCATCTGTAATGTTAGTCCAGTGAAAACCTGAGGACTCAGACCTACCATAGAAATCACAGCAAAAGCCAATTCTGTAGGGCTGGAATTGACTTTAAAAAATTTGTCAATTATATGCTAACCCAAATTATTGGCAACTATTTGCTTTCTTCCCTGCAAGAGAATTGCACATCCTCACCATCTACCCTGACTCCTGCAGGAAGAGCACATCTCCCTGTCCATTGGCAGATTTGGCCATGAACTTGACTTGGCAGTGCATGTCAGCAGAAACGACAGTATACTCACTCCAAGTAGGAGCTACTTTAAGAGGCCTGCTCTTGCTTTCTCATTCATGCCTCAAGAACAGTGGGTCCTAGATGGACTGTGCCTTCAGCCTGAATTCCAAAATGAAGACCTACAGAAAAGAGTCTCAGCCATAGCTGCAATCACAGGTAACCTGCAGCAATAGAAGGAAAGCTTCAGCCCATCCACAAAGGACATGCAATGAGACAAAGAAATAAACCTTTGTTGTTATTAGCCACTGAGCTTTAGGAAGTGCTTTTTATCACAGATTAGATGACTAATGTAAGAAACAAATTATGGCAAGCTCATCTCAAGAATGCACAAATTCACATCTGTGTTCTAGGACAGAGGGGGAAGAAATTAATATTCACAGAGCAGTTGCTCTAGGCCAATCATTGTTCCAGGGGTTTTCATGAAATTGTCTTTCAGGATGCCAGAAATAACTTCTTTAGTCTCATCTAGAAAATGAGAGGCCAGGGTTTTATAATTTCCAAGTACATTTGCAAAGCCAGCTGTTTTAGTCAGCTATTTTATCACTGTGACTGAATGACCTGAAAAAAACAATTTTGGAGAAATAAAAGTTTATTTAAGGTGCTCACAGTTTCAGAGGTCTCAGTCCACAGACATCTAGCTTCATTGCTCTGAGCCTATGGTAAGGAAGAACACCAGGGCGAAAGGGTGTAGTAGAGGAAAGCAGCTCAGGACTCAGCTACCAAGAAGCAGAGACAAAGAGCTGTACTCAACAAGGACAAAATATATACCCCAAAGGCACGCCCCAGTGACCCACCTCCTCTAGCCATACCCTACCTGCCTACAGTTAACACACAGTTAATTCCTATCAGGGCATTAATGCACTGATTAGGTTGAAGCTCTCAAAACCCAATCATTTCACCTCTAAACTTTCTTGCATTTCTCACACCTGAGCTATTGGGGGACACACAATATCTAAACATAACACCAGCATTTTGCATGAGTTATTTACTGGAAACTTTAATAAAAATAAAATTTACCATATTGCTTATAGGCACATTTTCAAAGGGGTGGATATCAGGCCATAACATGGCTGATATTTTTAGTGTGCCAAGAATTATTAGGACTAATTTTAGAGAAGACTGTCTTCTGATTCACTGATGCCTGAAGCTTTTTATTTTAGAGAAAAAAAACATTTTTATTTTCTATTTTTACCTACTTTATATTACAATCTTGGAATTCTTCCATTTTTTGTGGACAATCTTCAGTTAAAATTTGGATTTCTCATACATTGCCATAAATTTGATTAAGATGCCTATAATGATAGTGATATGAATCTGATGAATGTGTCTTTTCCAAAAGTTTGTCAGTGTAATAGAGATATCATCAAAGGATTTTCAGTAACCAGTGTCCAGTATTATTAAAGTTCAACACTGTCACTATTATGACACAGACACTGTTTGGGAAGGGAACTACATCTGGTATTTGATAAATGAATTTCAAATAAGGAAGAGTAGAAATTCATTTATCAGGCTGAAGAAAAGTGTTTAAATACAGGCAACGTCAACTGTAATATTCTGAAGCAAATTACCTTATGTCTTTTCTGATTTGAAAGAAAAACACTAGTATAAAGACACTATATATGTCTTCTAGTGATAATATTTTTAACTATTTTTATGACATTTAAGCTATATACTTTTGGATAGAATAAGAAACCTATACACTTGCCAATCTTTTTTATTTCTAGGTAAAGTATGATGAGAAGTTGGACCAGAATTATAAATATGGTATTAGAAAAAATTTACAGAGGCTATTTTTTCCAAAGTACATCATTAAAATTCAATGCTATGAACACTAAACCTAGCATGTGCATTATTATATCTCCATATGAAATAAAGGCATAGATTGGAAATTTTTAAAGGTAAGTTTAGATGAGGAGATTATAGGTTATGTCCTGGTCTATATATCTTTTATTATTGTTATAATAATGTTTTTAAACATTTACAAATAAATGTTGCTATTATTGTCCTAGTTCATAAGCTAATTTTAATGTCCTAATTATATACGTTAATTTTAATAAATATAAATCATGTGCTTTTCATAAAACATACATCATAAGAATAAAAATTTAAAGAAAAGCTGCCATGATCTTAGAAAAATTCTAAGTTCTTTAAATCTTTTTGTCTACACATATTTATGTGAATAGAGGAGAAAAAAATGGAGCTCCCCTTCCAGAGGTGGACGATGTGTACTTTTAGGATAACCAAGAACAACTGACAGCAGAGGACAATCAAAAGCTGGACAGAATGCTTTAAAATGTTCCGACTCTCTAGGCCTCCAAGAATTACCAAGACAGTGAGCTGCTGCAGGACCCAGTTCTAGGAGATGAGGGAACCCATGTGAGGTAGTTACGAAATTCAGGGCAAATTGCCAATCCTAAAAATAAAATGACAAATGAGAAGCCAAGACAGGGAGCACCATCTTCTTCATTCTCCCAGGCCCAGGGTAACAAGCATTTGTGTGCGTTCAAGGTCTCCCAGTGTTACTGGAAGGAATTGGGATCAGGTTCATGTTCAACAGGTGTGGGAAAATGAACATGGCAAACACCCAGGAAAGCAACTGGGCAGGAATTTTATTTAAAAAAAAAGAAAGTGAAAGAAAAAGGCTCCAAACTCCTGGCTGAGCTCCTGGGAGGGGCAAGGTACTGTTTCAGTCTTACAGCATTCCTTCTTTTAATGGCACATAAGTTAATAAGCTCCTTCTGAATGGTTTTTTATTATTGTTGTTGTTCTTTTTAGATACACAATACAGCAGAGTGTATTTTGACATATTATACACTCATGGAGTATAACTTATTCTAATTAGGATCCCAATCTTGTGGTTGTACATGATGTGAAGTTTCAGTGGCCATGTATTCGTATGTGAACATATGTGATGTCCGATTCTATTGTCTTTCCTGTTCCCAACCTCTTTCCCTTCCCTTTATTCCCCTTTGTCTACTTCAATGAAATTCTATTCTTCCCCTCATTCTTATTGCATGTTAGCATTCGCCTATCTGAGAGAACGTTCTGCTTTTGGTTTTTTGGGATTGGCTTATTTCGCTTAGCATGATAGTCTCCAGTCCCATCCATTTACTGGCAAATGTCATAATTACATTCTTCTTTATGGCTAATATTCCATTGTGAATATATGTCACATTTTCTTTATCCATTCATCTGTTGAAGGACACCTAGGTTGGTTCCATAGCTTAGCTATTGTGAATTGAGCTGCTGTAAACATTGGTGTGGCTGCGTCACTGTAGTGTGCTGATTTTAAGTTCTTTGAGTATATATAACCAAGGAATGGGATAACAGGGTCAAATGGTGGTTCCATTCAAAGTTTTCTGAGGAATCTCCATACTGCTTTCTAGAGTGGTTGAACCAATTTGCAATCCCACCAGCAATGCACAAATGAACCTTCTTCCCCACAACCTCACCAACATTTATTGTTACTTATATTCTTGATAACTGCCATTCTGACTGGAGTGAGATGGAATTTCAGTATAGTTTTAAATTTCATATCTCTAATTGGTAGAGATGTTGAATACTTTTTCATATATTTGTATTTCTTCTTCTGTGCAGTACCTATTCAGTTCCTTTGCCTATTTATTGATTGGGTTATTTGGTTTTTTAATGTTAAGTTTTCTGAGTTCTGTGTATGTCCTGGAGATTAGTGCTCTCTCTGAGGTGCAAGTGGCTAAGACTTTCTCCCATTCTGTAGGCTCTCTTTTCACGTTCTTGATTATTCCCTTTGCTGTGAAGAAGCTTTTTAATTTCATACTACTTCATTATTGATTCTTCCCTGGATGTTTCTTGATATTTTAATTGTCCCACAGGCTGGATTACACAGTCACTCTCCAGAAATTGGAAACTTACATCCTTTCTGAGAAAAAGAAACTGTTTTATACCATGTCAAGGCATTAAAGTGGCTGTTCTCCTGCTTGACCTCTGTCAGCCTTCACGTCCCTTCCCTATTCTCAACTGCCTGTCCTACCAGGAGAAGGACCTTAGGTAAATACTCCACACTTCCAGTGAGGTTCTAAAGGTCTGAACCCAGAGAATAAGGGTGAGCTAGAAACTGACTGGCCCTTACAAGGACTGAGGCCCAGATTCAAAAACACCACAGTTTCTGAGAGGATTGGGTTGATCTATACAGATGAGCTGCCTGTAAGAGCCAAAGAAAACCTTCCTCAGAAGGGAAAAAAAATAATGCCTCAAATTATTTTTGAAAGTCTTCACAAATGACACCTGGCACTCAATTCAAAAGAAGGAGAAGGAAGAAGAATAAGGAAGAAGAAAAAAGAAGGACACATTCAAGGCTAATATATGCCTGGACATCAAGGGGGAAAAATAGAAACAAACTCATGATACACAAATATTAAAATATCAAAGACAGTGAACTATTATTATTGTCAATCAATTAAATGAGAAGGTAGAGAATTTCAGAAGAGAATAGGAAATCAGAAAATAGAAAGTCTAGAACTGAAAAATAAAACATTATAAACTTGAGAGTACAATAGATAAGGAGAGATTATATACAATTTACGAGAGAATTAGTAGCCGGGCGCAGTGGCACAAGCCTGTAATCCCAGCAGTTAGGGAGGCTGAGACAGGAGAATCGCAAATTCAAAGCCAGCCTCAGCAACGGCGAGGCACTAAGCAAGTCAGTGAGACCCTGTCTCTACATAAAACACAAATTAGGGCTGGGGATGTGGCTCAGTGGCCGAGTGCCCCTGAGTTCAATCTCCAGTACCAAAAAAAAAAAAGGAGAGAGAATTAGTGAAGTAGAACATCAAAAGAAAATAGGCTGAAGTTTGGAGAAACAAAGTGATGGTAATATACAGAAAATAACATTAAAAATACATGTGAAAAAAATAGATGGGAGATAGTGAAATGGTCCAAGAAGAAAAGGGGGGAATAAAGTAGAAGAGATATTTGATGACACAATAGCCAAAGCTTTTCCAAAAATCATAATAACACCAATAACACCAAAAAGTTCTACAAACTTCAAGAACAAATGCAAAAAAAAATACACTAAAGCACACCATGGTCAAATTGTTAAAGAACAAAAACAAAGAGAAAATCTTAAAATAAGCCAGAATAAAAGAGATATAGTTAGCCTTCTCTACCCAAAATTCCACATCCCCAGGTGCAAACAGCCTTAGGTTCCAAACCTGCATCTTTTCTAAACAAGTAAAGCCCTTTTTCTTGTCATTATTATAAAATACAGTAAAATGCAATATAACACATATTTATATGACGTTTATATTGCATTGGGTATTATAAGCAATCAAGATAAGATTAAAGTATTCAGGATGGTGTGCATAGATTATATGCAAATGCTGTGCCATTTGGGCTTGAGCATCTGCAGGTTTGGTATCTGTAGAGGTCCTGGAACCAATGCCCTGCACAAGGGAGGACTATATGAACTTTACAAGAACAATAATAAAGCCATCAGCTGATTTCTCAACAGGGCGGAAAAAATCAAGAAGACAAAGGAATATTTTCAAAGTACTAAAAGAAAATAACTCCCAACAAAGAATTCTATATCCTCCAAAAATATCTTTCTACATCTAAGGCAAAATGCTCTTAATACAAAAACTGAGAGATTTTGTGATCATCACAAATACACTAATGAAAATTCAGGTACAATTGGAAGGAGTTCAAAGAGAAAGGAAGGTAATCCTACAAAGAAGCATCAAGATGCAGGACAGAATGCAGAACAATGGAAAGAGTAAAGAATGTCACGGTATCTAAGTGGATATTGACTACAAAGTAATAGTAATAATGTTGTATGGAGTTTGCTATGGTTTAGCTCATGTGTGAGACAATACAAGAAGGTTTAGAGGTGAAATGATTGGGTTATGAGAGTCTTAATCCTATCAGTGTGTTAATCCCATAATAGGGATAGGCAGCTAGGGTGTGGCTGGAGGAGGTGGGTTCCTGGGGGTGTGACTTTGAGGTACATATTTTGTCCTTATTAAGCAGAGCTCTCTTTCTGCTTCTTGGTGACCATGTCCTGACCTGCTTTCCTCTGCCACACGATTCTGCCATGATATTCTGCCTCACCTTGAGTCCTAAGGAATAGGGTCAACTGAAACCATGAACCCCCAAATAAACTTTTCCTCCTAAAATTATTCTTGTAAGGTCTTTTTGGTCACAGTGGCAAAATAGTTGACTAAAACAGAGTTTAAAATATATCATTAAAATCCTTAACAGTGACATATAAGGCAGATAGGGCTGCTCTACCATCTTTGCATTATGAAAAACTAATAAAAGTGATCATATATATATATATATATATATATAAAATACTTCAATAAATCAAGGATGTATGTTGTAATCTGTAGGATAACCTCTAGAACAGTGGTAAAAGAAGAGGGGAAAGAGAATAAACCTGTGTGGCTAATCAGGTCAAGGAATTCCTAAGGTGACAAAAAGGACATAGACTAACAGAAAAGTATTGAGACAGGTTTAAACACAAGATGTCAGTAATAACATTGAATGTGAATGGATCAAATACATAATTAAAAGAGAAAACTGTCAGACTGGATTAAGAATGAACAACTCAGTCACACAAAAGATATACCATAATAAATGAGGTTGACAGAAAGAATGGAAAATTACCCAAGCCATGCAAGGCTGGGAGTGTGGCTCAGTGGAAGAGCACTTGCAGAGCATGCATGAGGCCCTGGGTCTGATCCCCAGCTCCAAAAAAAAAATAAAAAGAAATAAAGAAAGCATATGCCATGCAAACACTAACCAAGAGAAAGTACAGTAAGATAGGTCCTTCAGAATAGCTGAGTCACCTTATATACCCACAAACAATGTGATAATTCTCATTTCCTACATCCTTGCCCATCCAGCTATTCTTTTTCATTTTTGCCAATTTGGTAGGACAAAATTATAGGTCCATGTTGTGTTTATTTTCCAGTTTAATTATTATTCAGTAAGTATGAACACTGGCACTTGGAGTTCTCTCATGAGTTGCCTTTTCATGTCTTGTACTAGAGCAGACCAAAGGGAAAAAACCTGGTACAAATCACAAAGACCTGGGGGTCAAGGAATTCCAAAGCATACACCATCTGGCTTTGTTGTTGCTGTTGCTGTTGTTGTACTGGGGATTGAACCCGGACACGTTTGTACCACTGAGCTACATCCCCAGCCCTTTTTTATTTTTTATTTTGAGATAGGGTCTTACTAAGTTGCTAAGGTTGGCTTGGAACTTGCAATTCTCCTGCCTCCGTCTCACGAGTAACTAGGATTACAGGAATGCACCATTGCAACTTATCCATTTGGACTTTTTAAACTAACCCTCCCTTTCTGAGGACTCAAAAGTTGTTTGCACCTGAGCCTTATTCTTGAGAGTCCTTCTTTTATCCACTTTTCCTTCTAAAATATTGAATTTTTCATATTGCTTCATAAGAAATCTTTATAGGGTTGTCTGTTTTTACTCTTTTAACTCCACTTACGATGATTTACTTACTTTCGTCCTCATTCAGTAATAAAAGAACTAAGGCCATGGAATTTTCTCTGATCACAGTCTTGGTTATTGTCTATGGGTTTGTTTTTAGTACAGGGAACTGAACCCAGGAGTGCTCTACCACTGAGCTGAGCCCATAGCCCTTTTTTTTCTTTTTTAGCTTTTATTTTGAGATAAGGTCTTACTAAATTTTGCAGGCTGGCCCTGAACTTGCTATCCTCCTGCCTCAGTCTCCTAAGTAGCCAGGATTACAGGCATGTGCCACTGCACCAACTCCTGTGGGCACTTACAGGGAATTTTTTCACCATCATTATTTTCTATTTACATCCGAAATTTGTTTTTCATCATATCTGGAGTTTTTACAAACATATATAGGAAAATTTAAAAATATATATGTATATACAAGAAAATAAAATCAGGACACTAATATTCCTAAAATCAGGATATTAATGTTCTTTTATATTTTGCAAATATTAAAGCACATAAAAACTATACCATGAGGATATCTACCAGAGCAGTTCTTTTCTTGCTTCAATTCAGAAGCTAAAGAAAAAATATGGAAGCAGAGAGAGAATGTAAGTTCTCAAGGGAAAAAGTTATACATAACCACTTTTAGGCATTATATGCTACTGAAATTATATTGTACCAATTATCAAATAATGTCCTTATTTTTTATTTTATCAAATAATGTTTGAACATAAAAGATATAATCTGATTGTTAGACCTATAAAACAAGACAATTCCAATGCCAGGCTGTGGACAGGCCCCAGCTGTAGCTGAGTCTTGAAAAATCTCAAGTGAAAAATCTGTTGCCACAACAAACTTCCCTGTGGTCTACTTTCTGGAGCTAGAAACCACTTCCACAATTATCAATGTGTGTGGCCTTGTCTATAGTATAGTAATGACAGCTTAGAAATTGTTGACATTTCCAAAAGGGCCATCTGATTGAAATTATTTGAACTGAAGACAACCCACAGCTTCTTGTTAAATGCCAAGAGATAGGGGATAAGGTAGAGACCCAGAGCAAGACCTGGAGAAATCACAATGTAATGAATGGAAGCTGAGGCACTGACCAAATCAAGGTGTTTAATAAATTTTTACATAGCCTCTTTTTGAATGGAGGTTATTTTTGCCGGTTTGGTAAGGCAATCTTAATTTTAGTTTACAAGATTAATAGCTAATCCCCTCCTTCATGAATAGGTATAAAGTCATGTGAAAAAGATCTAATTGTGCTCCACCCAATGAGAGAGAGTAGGAGCTGTCTGGCTGGCAATGACAGCTGTGGGGATAGCAAAACAACAAAAGACAACATAACACAACTACTTTAAAAGGGATCTAGATTTTAGTCTCACTTTGGGCACAAGTGACTCTGTTCCCTTCAAAGCATAATTGTAGGGTTGGAGCTGTAGCTCAGTGGCATAGTGTTTGGCTAGCACCTCTGGGGCACTGGCTTCAATCCTCAGCACAGCATAAAAATAAAATAAAGGCACCTAGTTCCCCCTCTCTTTAAAAAAAAATTTTTTTAAAGCCTAATGGTAAGAATCTGAGGCAAGGCACTGGGCTTTTTTTCAAACACCATAGCACAGAAGATTTCTTGATATCAGCATTTCCCAAAATGACTTCCCACAGAATCTTTATGTCCCAGAACACATTTAACACCGGCCTGGGAAACACCACTTAAAATACATTTTGTAAAAGAGTATCTGTTGATATACATACAACCTATTGCAAGTAGTACAATGTTATGTATAAGATGATAACAATTGTTATGTATTTAACATTTAATATATTTTATTTATTTATATTTAACATAAAATGTGTGTAAAATATATTTGTGTAGTGTATATTTTGCTACTATACACACATGAACAGTCAATCTTCACTATTCTTGCATTCCATATTTGCAAATTCAATCTATCTGTGAACATTAATTTTTATACCTGAAATCAATACCATGGCACTTTTACATCATTCTCAAATACGGTCAGAGTGGTGAAAAACTTTTGAGTCCTCCCAAGGTCCTATTCCCATCTGAGTCAAACAAGGTGACACTCTGCCTTCTGGTTTCAGCTTCAAGACAATGTCCTTTTCACATTGTATTCAGTGCCACATTTTTCTGCTTTGGTGGGCTATTTCTGTTTTTGTTTGTGGTTTTACTGTTTACCTTTTTTTCCCTGGTACTAGGGATGGAACATGCCAGGCAAGAACTCCACCACTGACCTGCCTGACCTCACTGTTTAAAACTGCCCCCACACACAGAGACTAATGTTACTAAGACGGCAGCTATGACATGTCTTGAAGAAAACATGTGTATGTAGGATTAGCTCCCATCAGGCATGAGCAGTAGTGCTGCTGGCCATGAGTTCAATGCTCATAAATCAATAGTGATATTAAATAAAGTGTCTCTAAACTGGAATATATAAAACGAGGTTATATATTGATTGGTTGACAAAAATACTATGACTAGAAGCTGGCAGGAACCTGATTTTGTAAATCCCCTAGGAACAATGTCTTCATATTTATTAATTGTTTACATCATCTTTACAGACTATGGTGCAAATAATGAGAATGAATTACATGTACCAATGAGTCAGAGATACTTTGGGAACTTTAATTTTTTAAGCTGAAGAAACGAGCCTAAGAACCATCTCTGGTAGTCATTCATTTATTCATTCAATAAACATATTGTTTTTACTGTGTGCTGGATAGAGTAGTGTTGGGGCTCAGAAAATGATACCCCAAAGTGTGATAATTTGTAATGTCAAGTACTTTGAACAAAAGGACATTGGAAAGGTCTCAGAAACAAAGTCTCTCTCACCATCACCTGCCATCCTGTCTCTCCCCAAAGCAGTTATAGAAACCAAAATTCCTCTTCCCCAAAGTTGGTCATTAAGACTAGAACCCCTTTCCCCAAAGTCAGCTATAAAATCTAAAAATGTTACTCTTACCTTCTCCTACATTTCTGTTAGCAATAAAGAAATTTTCTCACCTACCTTGTCTGATAGGAGAATGTAAGACTCTCATTCCAGAAGGGGTCCTACCCCATATATCCAGGAGGAAGAGGTTACAGAGAGCCAGGGAGAACCTGAGCACACAGGCCTTTGCTGGTTCCCCTCTCAGTCTCTTACAATGCCACATCCTTTTTGTCTAATCACATTTTCTACACAGCTTCCCACTTTTCTAATATAGGCATAAAAATGGACAGATTTCCATAGACCTTTGAGATTATAACCTGAAGGCCCCATGTCATGTAAAACTTTTTGAGTAAAAAAATCTGTTGCAGTTTTCTCTTAATAACTTGTATCACAGAAGTGCCATGATACACACACACTCTTTCTCTCTCTCCTTTGTAAGTTGAACAAATATTAACTTACATGCTTACTTTTTACATCTATAAATGAGGCCACTCCTTAAAAAGCCTCAAAATATTGATGGGCATGGTGGCACATACGTGTAATCCCAGTGGTTTAGGAAGTTGAGGCAGGAGGATCACAAGTGCAAAGCCAGCCTCAGCAATTTAGTGAGGCCCTAAGCAACTCACTGAGACCCTGTCTCTAAATAAAATACAAAAAAGGCTGGGATGTGGCTTAGTGATTAAGTGCCCCTGGGTTCAATCCCTGGAGGAAAAAACTAAAACTTGAAAATATTAATGTGAAAGTTTTCATGCTCATGAAATTGTAGTCCCAAGGAACAGAAAAAGTTTATGAGAATGAAAGTGTGACTGTTCATACAGAACAACACTGGGAAAACCCTCACATGGAGCCAGAGACCTCTTGACACCACAATAGAGTGATGGGATTAATAGAATGTGGTGAATAGCAAAAATGTCCACATATTTCTTCTTCCCCAGCACCCACATTTATTGGCCACAAAACGTCACACATTTTCCCACAAGAAACGGACTCTATTTCTCCATTGTCCTGCTTCTGAGCTTTGCCATGGACCTGGACTTGGCTAACAAGACATTAGCAAAAATGAAAAAGGAAGTTTCCAAGGAGCACTTGCCTTCTTGTTGCTCTAAAAACCTTGAGAAAACCATGTGAATGAACCCAAAGTAGCCTGCTGGCAGATGAGAAAGCACACAAAGAAAACAGAGGCTGGGGCTCTCAGACTGCCAATGACCACACACATGATGAGCCCCACCCCACCACCCCAGCCCTGGACTGACCAGAGTTGCATGAGGGAGGTGGCCCAGATCAGAGCTGCCCAGCAGACCTGAAGAATCATGAGCTGGAGAAAATGGTTCATTTTAAGGCACTGAATTTGGAGTGGTGTGCCATATAGCAAAAGTTGACACAGATTGATCATTACCTGTCCTTCTTAAGCAAGATATATGCTAAGGTACATCTATGTGTCATTTCCAAGAACTGCATCTGTATTGCAAGAAGAGAACAAATAAAGTCTGAAAGACTCTTTCTTACAATGTTCTTTAGAAATTGTGTTTACTTGCTTTTTAACATACTATTAAAAAAAAGGCGGGGGGGATCTGTCCTTCAGTCTCAAATAAGGAGTCATTGTGATTAGATGTAACCACGTGCCCACAACTGTGGCCCCAAAGAACATAAATAAAATGTGGAAGACTATGACCTTCCTTGGCTGGAAAAGTCCCCTGGTAATTCCCTATAAGAGCTCAATACTATGCTATAGGTAACCCCCACGGTCACTTGCCTCCTAGCTGCCAAAGGAGCAATTCTTTCAGGAGCAAGATAACTAGGACAACAAAAGACTGTTTTTTGTTTTTGGTTTTGGTTTTGGTACCATGGATTGAACCCAGGGGCACTTACCTACTAAGCCACATCCCCAGCTCTTTTTTGTATTTTATTCACTGAGTTGCTTAGGGCCTCGCTAAATTGCTGAGGCTGGCTTTGAACTCGTGATCCTCCTGCCTCAACTTCCCAAGCCACTGGGATTACAGGTACATCACTGCACCCAGCTCAAAAGACTGATTTTTAACAGACAGCTTTAATCAGTGCAGGTATTATCACTTGGCATTGTATCCAACAGAAAATTAAGGATTTTCTTGACACTGATGTCTTTAAATATCCATTTTGAAGCAAACAAGAAGACTTCAAAGAATGATCTGTCCTGAGAGGAAAGGCAATCCCAGATTTAGCAGAACCTACAACAGTTGGTATTAGGAGGAAACATAGAGGCAACCATATACAGGATGTTTTAAGGATGGTTGGACTTCCTGCCCATCATTCATGCCTGGAAAGTTATGGAATTTGATCACAGACCATCTCACCATCAGGTAACAGGAAGGGAAGGGCCACGGGAAGGGAACTGAAATCCATCCACAATACTTGTTATAACATCTTTGTTTTTCTTTGCACCAGCACTGATCCAACATATTCAATAACAACACGTTAGAAGAGCAGATTTGCTATGGAAAACTAAAGATTATGCAGGTATCTGCAAAGCTCCTAGTATGACAACCAGTGACCAACAAACAGGGTCATTTTCTTTCTCATGACCAATAAAAGCTTATTACAATTCAAATATCATAGAAGTCAATTTCACCTTCATACTATCTTCCTTCTATTGATATTGCAATAGGGAATTGAGCATGGGCATTGGATAAAGATTACTTACTTTTATTTTAGTGCCATTCCCTCTAAGATTGTTTCTAGTTATGCACTTTTAAAATATACTCATTTAATGATATCTGTGTAAGCATGTAGGGGGTTTTTTATACTCTAAATAAATTGTGGGAAATATATGTGGTATTGTTAAAACAAAATAAATATTTTGAATTACATCATTCTTTATCTTGATCAGCCCTGTGGTCATGCAGTGGACTTTTTCATCTCCTGAAACAATAGCCAGTGATTGAGACTGGAGCTCCCTAGTCCTATGACCTCATCAGAACCCCCTGTCCGTTGGCTCCTCCACCTTTTCCCAGCCATCAGCCCATCCCAGCTTCCTGCTCACCCCATATAATTCACATTCCAAAGAACTTTAGTTCCCCCATTCCTTTGATTCCTCACATTCAGCTCACAGAATTCCAGGACACCCAACCATCCACCACCTCCATCCATTTACCTGAGCTCTGACCATACTTGAGAAAAATCCCACAAGACTTTTCTAGTCAGCTTGCCCTCCCAAGTCTAAACTATCACTACTTAAATCTTAAACTTTCTTTCACTCCCTTCAAATGTCCATTCTCTTAACTTCCTCACTCCCAGAAGATAATCTCACCTCTACTACATATAAAAGATATTAGTGTCTTTTCTTTCCCAAATTTCCTTTTCTCCTTTCCTCTTGTTATTATTAGGACTCTCTTCTCCTGTCTAAAAACTATCCCTCCTACCTGTTTTCTTGATCTTATCCCCCACCCCATCTTAGGGTCTTCTAGCTAGTAATTAGGAACCCATCCTCACTTTCTTCTCCACTTCCTCCATCAGGTTAGCATATAAGCATATCCAAGCTCTCTCTGCTGTGATGGTTAATTTTATATGTCAACTTGACT
>PVHX01024823.1:6460-23487 GCA_004024805.1 Geosciurus inauris | reverse complement strand
GTGGCTCACGCTTGTAATCCCAGCACTTAGGGAGGCTGAGACAGGAGAATCGCGAGTTCAAAGCCAGCCTCAGCAATGGCGAGGCGCTAAGCAACTCAGTGAGACCCTGTCTCTACATAAAACACAAAATAGGGCTGGGGATGTGGCTCAGTGGTCGAGTGCCCCTGTGTTCAATCTCCAGTACCAAAAAAAAAAAAAACATTTTTATTAGTACATTATAATTCTTACATTATAATTTTGACATATTCATAAATGCGTATAACAGTTTGTTCCATTTCCATCCCCCCAATTTTTATTTATTTAAATTGAAATATTTTGTTGTTATGATAGCAGCAGTGAGGCTGAAGGAAACTGCTTTTGTAATCACCAATGACAACTTATTTAACAGCTCTTCTGTGCTCAGCACCGTGTGTATTAACCATTACATTAATTATTTTCAGAGAGGCAAGAAGAGAAACTGAAGAATAACAACAGGGATCTGTCGATGGTAAGGGTCCTGAATGCAGCTGTGCAATAAGCCACGCAGCACTTTGTAGCAGCAGACTGATCTGCATCTGTGGCATTGCACTGACTTTCAGAAATGGATCACAGTGAGACCATCGATGGTAATCACGATGTTCCTGGGCCACGTGGAAATGAAAATATGCTGCTGCTCTTAAACTTCATATTACAAATATAAGTAGCTTTTAAGGAGTGTCTTGGGAGTTGTAATTTGTTCCCTTCACAATTTTCTTGCTCGATTTTCTTTCATATTTTGAAAGGAATTAGCTTATTTTCTTTTTCCTTCTTATGTTATTGCTGAGTCTTTGGTTTGTGGTGACTGTAATTCCACCGTAGGAATTGGAATATTATCGATGGTTTTATTATTTTGTTTTGTTTTTTGGTACTGAGAATTGAACCCAGAGACACTTTACCACTGAGCCACATACTTGGCCCTTTTTATTTTTTATTTTGAGACTGGGTCACTAAGTTGCTTAGGTTCTCAGTCATTTCCTGGGATTGACTTCAAACTTGTGATCTTCCTGCCTCTGCATCCCTAGTTGCTGGGATTACAGGTGTGCGCCACCATGCCTATTATTTTGTTTTTTAAGAGCCCTTTTCTCAGTGTGAGACATATCATGAAGTGTAAAGAAAGTAATTTCTTTATCAATTTACTCAGTATTTCTAGACAGCAGATGTTGTGCAAAGGTGTTGTCCTAAAGCATGGATAGGTTGATGATGTGACCTGACTAACTTTTCTACTTAACTTTTGTATATTTAATTTAGGACATCTGAACTGTGCACCAGTTCTCTCATACTGAGATACCGTTACTGTCCTTATTTATCTTCTAGAAATTCTTTAAGTTAGATGTAAATATTTTAGCTGGATGTGGTGGCGCATGCCTATAATCCCAGCACTTTGGGAGGCTGAGACAGTAGAATTGCCAGTTCAAAGCCAGCCTCAGCAATGGTGAGGTGCTGAGCAACTCAGTGAGACTCTGTCTTTACATAAAACACAAAATAGGGCTGGGGATGTGGCTCAGTTGTTGAGTGCCCCTGAGTTCAATACCCAGTACCAAAAAAAAGAAGTGAATATTTTAAAAAGTAGCTTTCCTTACCTGTTGACACAGTTATTATATATTCATCATAGCAAATTTGAAAACTGTAAGAGATGAGATAAAAAACGCCAATGTATTTATTATAGGGCATGATGGTGCATACCTGTAATCTTGGCTATTTTAGAGTCTGAGGCAGGAGGATCACAAGTTTAAGGTTGACCTTTGGCAACTTAGTGATACCCTGTATCAAAATAAAAATTAGGGCTGGAGTTGTGGCTCAGTGGTAGAGCACTTGCTTTGCATGTGTGAAGCGTGTGAAGCACTGGGTTCGATCCTCAGCACCAAATTAAAAAAAAAGATATTGTGTCCACTAAAAAATTTTTTTTAAATTTTAAAAAATTAAAATTAAAAAGGGCTGGGAGTGTACCTCAGTGCTAGAGCACTTGCCTCTAGGATATATGAGGTCCTGGGTTCAATTCCCAGTATGGGGGGTGGGGGGCGCACAGTATACTAACAATCCAGAAATAGTGTCTGTTAATCTTGCATCTTTACAATCTATTATAAAGGATAGATTAATTAAGGAAGAATTAAGGAATTAAGGAAGAATTTAGTTGCAAATAACAATACCTAACAGTGGCCTGAAACAGATAATGGTTTCTTTTTTGCTTAGAAGTCAGTAGTCCTAGGCCAGAGGAACAGCTCGGCACTGCCTTCTAATACTCAGGTCCTCAGCCAGAGGCCTCTTGGCAGTTTGAAGGCTGCTTTGCCCTGGGACATCAGTCTTAATTCCAGGCAGAAGACTGGGCAGAAGGTGCTGAGGGATGCCTGGCGAGTTTGCCTACAAGTCCTCATTTAGCATGAGTCACGTACATTGCTCATGGGCCAGATGGAGCCACACAGCCACCCTTGTACTTGGCAAGGTTGCAGAGGAACAGGGAACTGGGAGTAGGAAGTGGGTTAGCTAACAGACAGCTTTGCTGTGGAGAGCTTTTTTTAAATGACATAAAACCAAGACTTGGGGTATGCTTTAGTGTGGGGTATGCTTGGTTTTCTTCAGTGGGAAGTTATGATTTGTTGGTTTCTTTATAGGTTCGAATGAAATCCATGTTTGCAATTGGCTTTTGTTTTACTGCCCTGATGGGAATGTTCAATTCCATGTGAGTACCCTCTTGTGTATTTTGCCTAGTAACTATTATTCTGTTTATATATGTGTGTGGGCATAAACTTTTTGGTTACATTTGATTTTGATATAATTTCACACTTATAATAAGTTGTAAGAATAATGTATCTCTTACCCTAATTCGTAGTTATTAGTATTTTGCCACATTTGTTTTCTTTTTCCCTCTCCATATTACACATTTACACATGCACAGTGTTTCTCTTTCTTCATCATTTGAGAATATGTTATAGACTTCTTGTTCCTTTACCCTTAACTACTTCAGTGTTTATTTCCTAAGAAGAACATTTTCTTATTTAACCTCAAAACAAGATCAGAATCAAGAGAATTTAATTTTGATAGAATACCATTACACAATAGCTTTTCACCCTCTTCGCACTGAGGATGTTTTATTTACAAGGTAAAGATGTGGGCATTATGTGGTCTCTAAAATCCTCAAGTAGTTTCTACCTATTTTTAAATTGATTACTAGTATGCTACTGCAGACTGAAGGTAGTCAATGAGGATCTTTTGACTCTTAAAATAGAATCTTAACAACTATAATCTATTTAGTCATGAGGACAGTTACTGTTGTCTAAACTAACACATAGCAGACCTAAGTAATTGTTGAACTGCTTGTGCAAGAAGTTAGGAGAATACCTGAAGATGACAGTCACCTATGACCTTTTCTATTTTCTTTTTTTCCCCTTTTCTCTCTCTCTCTCTCTTTTCCCCCCTTTTTTCTTAGTGGTGCAGGGGGTTTAATTCAGGAGTGTTCTATCTCTGAGCTTAAATTCCAACTTTTTTTTTTCTTTTTTAAGAATTTTATTTCAAAATGGAGTCTTCCTGAGTTGCCCAAATGGGCCTTGAACTTGAAATTCTCCTGCCTCAGCCTCCCAAGTAATGGGGTTACAGGTGTGCACCACTGTGCCCCACTCTTCTGTTGCCTTTTCAAAGGCATACCCCATGCGTTGCAATTTCCTTTACTCTCTCTTTTCCTTCTTCTCCTCTTATTTTTCTTCCCTCACTTCGTTTCTGTCTGTCTGTCTGTCCCTCCCCCGTCTACTTCCCAAGCACATCCCCCTCTTCCTGCCTGTTAGGTGTATATTCTGTGGCAGGCACTATGCAAGGTATTAGAATATAAAATGAGACCTCTGCCCTAAGAATCAAAAATTTATCGGTGGAAAAGACAAATGAACAAATGAATGTATTAATGGGTTGTTATGAAATATGTCTGAGGTGTAGTAGGGGAGAAAGAAGTAAGTGGTTGTTTTTATCTAGGTATAGAATTTAGACAATGTGTCCAAAATGGTTTTAACCTAAAATTCGCATTAATCATTAGAATTATATACTTGTAGAACTGGAAAGGACCTTCCAAAACATTAAATGACAGGATCTAGCTAAGTTGCTTAGGGTTTTGCTAAGTTGCTGAGGCTGGCCTTAAACTTGAGATCCTCCTATTTTAGCCTCTCAAGTCACTGGGATTACAGGCATACACTGCTGTGGCTGGCTGAAAATTTTAAAATACATGAAAGGGTGGGAAAGAAGGGACTACTCAGTAAATGACATTTGAACAACAAAGTTTTGTTTTTGTTTTTTTTTTAAGTTGTAGATGGACACAGCACCTTTACTTTTTTATTTTTATGAGGTGCTGAGGATTGAACCCAGGGCCTTACATGGACTAGGGAAGTGCTCTACTACTAAGCTACATCCCCAGCCCTGAACAAATAAGTTTTGACAAAAAATAAAGATGGGCTATTTCACACTTAAACATAATCCAGATGTTTTTTTTTTTAATTTATTTATATTTATTTTATTAGTATCAGGGATTGAAACTAGGGGCACTTAACCACTGAGCCACATCCTCTGTCCTTTTATTTTTTATCTTGAGGCAGATGTCACTAGGTTGCTTAGCATGTTGCTAAGTCGCTGAGGCTGCCTTTGAGCTTGTGCTGCTCCTGTCTAAGCCTCCTTAGTTTCTGGGATTATAGACATGCTCTACTCTGTCTAGCTCAGATGTTTTAAATATTTAAAGGAAAATTTTTTTTTTTTTTTTGGTACTGGGGATTGAACTCGGGCACTCGACCACTGAGCCACACCCCCAGCCCTATTTTGTGTTTTATGTAGAGACAGGGTCTCACTGAGTTGCTTAGCACCTCGCCTTTGCTGAGGCTGGCTTTGAACTCGCGATTCTCCTGTCTCAGCCTCCCAAAGTGCTAGGATTACAAGCGTGAGCCACCGCGCCCGGCTTAAAGGAAAATATTTTAATATAAACTATATTTAAGGGCCATTTCTTAAAACATACATACATATTTTTTTTTTTTTTGTATTGGAATTTGAACCCAGGAGTGCTCTACCACTGAGCTACATCCCCAATCCTTTTTATTTTTTATTTGAGACAGAATCATGCCAAATTGCCCAGGCTGGCCTTGAATTTGTAATCCTCTTTTCTTGGACTCCTCAGTTGCTGCAGTTATAGGCTGGTGCCACTGTGCCCAACTGGTCATTTCGATTTTGATTAAGGATTAAGTATTGTCTTATTTATTTATTATATCAAGTACTGGGGATCAGACCCAGGGGTGCTGTACCACTGAGCTACATCCCCAGCCTTTTTTTATTTCAGACTAAGTTGCCAGGGTACCTTCCAGCTTGTGATCTACCTGCCTCAGCCTCCTGAATCATGGGGATTATAGACATGCACCACCATGCCTGGCCTCATGCGTGATTCTTTTTTTTTGATACTGGAGATTGAACTCAGGGGCACTCGACCACTGAACCACATCCCCAGCCCTGTTTTGTGATTTATGTAGACAGGGTCTCACTGAGTTGCTTAGCGCCTCGGTGTTGCTGAGACTGGCTTTGAACTCGCAATTCTCCTATCTCAGCCTCCCTAAGTGCTGGGATTACAGGCTTGCGCCACCACGCCCGGCTTCATGTGTGATTCTTAACAGACTTAATCACATAATGAATACTCAGCAAATATTTTGATGATTAAGGTATTAGGCCTTAGACTAAAAGCCTAATTATTTGTGCAGTTAATTGTACTTGATGATACGTTAAATGCTTTAAATTTTTTGGTACAGGTTTTCTGAGCTATAGAAGTCAAATAGAGTTATCTTTAGTAGGAAAATAACATGAAAGCTTTGTTATAATCAGGTCTCTTGTAAAAGACTACTGTTGGCAGGCAGGAAAGTTGTTTTTTGTTTTGGTTTGGTTTGGGTTTTTTGGTACCAGGGATTGAACCCAGGGGCACTTAACCACTGAGCCATATCCCCAGCCTTTTTTTATATTTTATTTAGAGACAAGGTCTTGCTGAGTTACTTAGGGCCTTACTAAGTTGCTGAGGCTGGCTTAGAACTCGTAGTCCTCCTGCCTCAGCCTCCTGAGTCGTTGGGAGTACAGGCATGCGCCACCACACTTGGCTTCTTTGTTTTTAATTATACTATTTTCTTTTTGTTAACTTTCTTATTCAGAATCCTGGCAAATAGTAGTAGCCTCTTATTTTCTTGTTTTAACTTTTCAATACCAGTGGAGGTTTATATGTCAGTATTTAACTATATATTCATGCTGTTTGCATGTTTTTATTCTGATCTTTCTGCACTGTGCATTATTAGAAAAATATAGTATTGTTTCTTAGATTATCCGCACCTGGAAGTTAAAAGACTGTCGCCATTTTTATAAACTAGTGTATGAAATTAAAATACACATTTTTATTATATTATACAAAAGTCATTTAAACTTTTGTAATGTAATTTGTTAATATGTAATCTTTTTTGTGTGTGTGTGATGCTGGGGATTGAACCCAGGGCCTTATGCATGCAAGGCAAGCACTGTACCAACTGAGCTACATCCCCAGCCCCATATGTAATATCTTGATATCCCTTTTTAGTCTTAAAATTTGTTGAGAGCTTGGGCTTTTAAAAAAGCCCAGGGTTGTACCAAGAAGGGGAGGACTTGAGCACCCAGGTTTCAGGGAAGCACCAGAAGGCACTGGATTGGCTTTTTTTCTGTCTGACTTCTCTTCCTGAGTCATTTCCATAAAGCCAACGTCATAAAATTTCCGAGTGGAAGAGATCTTAACGATCATTTAACACCTACCTTCTCCCCACACAGAAATCCTTTAGTCAGGCCTCCTTTCCCAACAGTGAGGAGCTTGGTGTTTCTGAGATAGCTTGTACTTTTATTGAGTAGTTTTTAAAGTTTGGAAGTTATTCCTTTTACTAAGCTAAATGTGTCTTCCTATAGAGGCCCTGCCTCCAAATTCAGAGTGGGGAAAGAAACAATCTGCCTGTCTGTGCCTTCTTGGTTCTCACCCTGGCTCTCTGCTTTATTAGGCTACACAGCAGTTTCTTCAGTATGCATTAGTCCCCTAGGAAAATTAATTCATTAAAAGTAAGACTTCTTTGAATTTATTTTCATGTTTGTTGTCCTGCAGAGTCGGTGTTCCGCTTCACATAGGGAATAATTTCAAGGACATAAAGCATTTTAGTTAAAATTTCAGGTTGAATATAACAAAGAATAAAATGACCAGAGAAACTGAATATGTTGGGTGTGTGTCAGCGTAAAAGGAATGGATGTCTCGTGTATGTCACCTCGCTTGACAGTCCATCTCTGCAGGTAGACGGAGCAGCAGGCTGGTCGCGTCACAGACTCACAGGATGGGGTGTTTGCACTGTGTACTTGTGAGGAAATGAGACTCTCTTCCTGGAAACACTTGTTTTTGTTTTGCTTTTGTGGGATTAATAGAAAAGAATAACAGTGACTATTTCAGGCAGATCTTTAAATGTTCTTGTCACATACAAGTGAAGTATGGCTCGTGCAAGTGAAGTCAGGTTTAGGATCGAGCCGTGCAGTTCAGTACACAGTGTGGGGGAGCTGGAAGTGCAGTAGGTGGATGGTCGAACATGGGTAAGGTGCCAACCTCGGCCGGTTTTATGCTCTGTGGAGTACATTATAGAAGGCTTCCAGTACTTGATTTAAATATTTAGTCCCTGCACCACCACCAAAACAAGATGGTTGACTTCTATTCTTCTTCCCATGGAAGTATTCCAAATACTAAGTGTTTTTTTGTTTGTTTGTTTGTTTTTAGTACTGGAGATGGAATCAAGGCCCTTGCACATGCTAGGCAAGCATTATACCACTGAGTTTTATTCCCAGCCTTTTTAATTCTTGTTTTGTTGGTTTTTTTGTTTGTTTGTTTGTTTGTTTTGGTACCGGGATTGAACCTGGATACTCAACCACTGAGCCACATCCCCAGCCCTATTTTGTGTTTTATGTAGAGACAGGGTCTCACTGACTTGCTTAGCACGTCGCTGAGGCTGGCTTTGAACTCGCGATTCTCCTGTCTCAGCCTCCCAAAGTGCTGGGATTACATCCTTTTAATTCTTATATTGAGACACAGTCTTGCAAAGTTGCCCAGGCTGTCCCCGAACTTGAGACCCTCCTACCTCAGCTGCCAGAGTTGCTACGATTGTAGGCATGCACCACTGCACCCAGCTAACATTTCTTTGGTTCTAATGTACCGAATATTTATTGCTACAACCTTCACAAACAAAAGCTTTTTAGGTTCTTCAGTGGTTTATGAATGCATAAAGGGATCCCCGTACCAAAAAATTGAGAACTGGGCTGGGATTGTGGCTCAGTGGCAGAGCGCTTGCCTCGCATGTGTGAGGCACTGGGTTCGATCCTCAGCACCACATACAAATAAATAAATAAAATAAAGATATTGTGTCCATCTACAGCTAAAAATTTTTTTTTTTTAAATTGAGAACCACTGGTGTTGGAGATTGATGAGATTCAGTTAGGCCTTTTTTATATATTGTACTTCATGCTCGTGTCTCTTTTTAGCACATCACCTTTCTTTGTTTTTCAGAGATCAAGAGACTTAACGTTCTGTTTTTGTCTCAGAGTCTTCTCTGAAAGTAAAAAGCTTGTCAGTCTTCCAAAAATAACAGTTCCTTGTTTTCCTTTCCAGATTTGATGGTAGAGTGGTAGCAAAGCTCCCCTTCACCCCTCTTTCTTACATCCAAGGGCTGTCGCATCGGAACCTGCTGGGGGATGACACCACAGACTGCTCCTTCATCTTCCTGTACATCCTGTGCACCATGTCGATCCGCCAGGTGAGTGGCCATACCCACTGTTCCATGTGTGTCCTTCCTCGCCCTCTCACCTTGATCAGCTTTTACCTACAGAATGCTGGAAATGCTTATCTGCTGGTACCGAGGTCTTTCAGTTGCTCTCCTGAAGCTGTTTTATTTTATTTTTTTTTTTATAAATATTTTTTTAGTTATAGATGGACACAATGTCTTTATTTTATTGCTTTGTATGTGGTGCTGAGGATCGAACCCAGGGCCTCACGCATACAAGGCAAGCGCTCTACCGCTGAGCTACAATCCCAGCCCCCTGAAGCTGTTTTAAGTATGTATAACTCTAGATCACCAGTCCTTAGGAAGGAAAAGTGATCACCAAACAAGCATGGTTTCCATTCCCTATTCTCTGAGTGAGGAGAGAGAAAGGGGCCAGTCCCCCGTCCCTGTGATGCCCAAGGCACTCACTTGACAGGGATATTGCACCTCACGGCCCAGTCACTTCTCGTTAGGCTGCACCTCAGCACTGTTTTCTGACTTGAGCTTTGGGAGACACATTCCGACCGTAGCACCAGTATGCTCGTCTACAAGCACGCTCTTTTCGTTTCAGTTGAACTTGACCCGGTTTATTAGAGACGACTCATTCAGAAGAGCAGATGATTCGAGCATCACTGTGGCCCAGCCTCCTCATGAGTTGGTTCAGGCACTGTGAACTGATCCCCTGTCATTGCTGAAGACTGATTCTAGCCTTCACACTCTGGCAGGAATTGCTGATGCTGAAATAGATGGGCAAACAGCAATTGTCTGTACCCTGTGGATTTTCCTAGGTGGGGAAACAGACCCAGAATTAATAGTGGAGTGGTTGGCGTGTGTGTGTGTGTGTGTGTTCAAAGTACTGCAAGAGTAAAAAACACTGTGGGAACATAATGGCCATAGAGATGAATTCTCTGGAACCAAGAGACTATGCGAGAGGACCGTTGGAGGTGTGTCCTGAAGGCTAGATGGGCCTTTCCAGTCTCATTAGTGCTCTTGGTAAAGGCTGCAGTGTGAAGGAAAGCACAGAGGTGTGAGGTCTGGGGGTGAGCAGCTGCTGAGTCCACTGAGGGGATGCAGCAACAGGTGAGCAGCTCTTGGGAAAGGCCGCCTTCATCTGCCTCACAGCACAGCATTGATTTCCTGTTTTGTATTTCTTGTTTTTTAATATTTTTTGTAGTTGTATATGGACAGCATTCCTTTATTTTATTTGTTTATTTTTATTTGGTGCTAAGGATCAAACCCAGTGCCTCACATGTGCTAGGTAAGCACTGCCCTTGAGCTACAGCCTCAGCCCTTTTTTGTATTTTATTTAGATACAGGGTCTCAATGAGTTGCTTAGGGCCTCACTAAGTTGCTGAGGCTGGCTTTGAACTTGGGATCCTCCTGCCTCAGCCTGCTGAGCCTCTGGGATTACAGCCTGCTGAGCCTCTGGGATTACAGCCTGCAGTACTGCGTCCGTCCTGTTTTGCGTTTCCAGTAGTGCTTGTCTGCTGGTGACACATTCTCTTCATCTTCATTTATCTGAAAGTACCTTCTATTATTTTGTTCCACATTTTTTGTTGGTGCATTATAGTTGTACATAACAGTAGGATCTGTTGTTACGTGCTCGTACTTATACACGCAACAGTATCTTTCCTTCTTTTGGCACTGGGGACTGGACCCAGGAGCATTTAACCAACGAGCCACATCCTCACACACGCACGCACCCCACCATGGTGCCTTTTTTTTTTTTCATTTTTTAAAATTGAAACAGCATCTTGCTAGTTGCTGAGGCTGGCCTTGAACTTGTGATCCTCGTGTCTCAGCCTGCCAAGTCGCTGGTATTACACGTATATGCCACTGCATCGCTGGAAGTATCTTTTTAAAAATCCTCATTCCTGAGGGATTTTTTTTTTTTTTTTTTTGGTACTGGGGATTGAACTCAGGGGCACTTTGACCACTGAGCCACATCCCCAGCCCTATTTTGTGATTTATGTAGAGACAGGGTCTCACTGAGTTGCTTAGTGCCTCGCCGTTGCTGAGGCTGGCTTTGAACTCACGATTCTCCTGTCTCAGTTTCCCTAAGTGCTGGGATTACAAGCGTGAGCCACCGCGCCCGGGCTGAAGGATATTTTTACCAGTTATAATTATATAATTCTGGGTTGACTGTGCTGTTTCATTTTTTTTTTAATGTGGTGCTGGAGATGGAACCCAGGGCCTTGTGCATGCGAGGCAAGCACTCTACCAACTGAGCTATATCCCCAGCCCAACTGTCCTTTTTTTCTGGTTGCTTTCAGCTTTGCTCTCCCAGGCTGTTTCTCTGGGGGCTGGGATGTAGCTGTCTGGCAGAACACTTCCCAGCGGATGTGAAGCTCTGGGTTCCATTCCCAGCGCCACTAAATAAAATAAAATAAAATCTATTTTTCAGAAAGTTTACTATGAAGTGCCTAGGGTATTTTCAAGAAAGTTTATCCTTCTAGGGTTTATGGTTTTCTTTACATTTGGGGAAATTTCAATCACTGTTTCTTTTCTTTTTTTCAATACTAGGGATTGAACCCAGAGTTTCTTAACCACTGAGGCATACCTCAGCCCTTTTATATTTCTTTTTGAGACAAGGTGTCACTAAGTTGCTTAAGGACCTTGCTAAGTTGCTCATGCTGGCCTCAAACTTGTCATCCTCCTGCCTCAGCCTCCAGAGTCACTGGGATTGCAAGCATGGGCCACTAATGCCTGGCTCAGGCATAGTTATTTAGCTGGTTTTAAAATGTAGTCTGATAATTCCAGCATTTGAAATGTGGACTCTGTCTGTTGCCTATTCTATGTGTGAGTCATGTTTTCCTGTTTCTTGATGACTCATAGTTTTGGATGGTGTCTTGGACGGTGTGCGTGGTGGTCACAGAAACTCTGGATTATTTTATTTTTTATAGTAAGGTCATTTTTTGTTCGAGCAGGCAGTTTAACTTGGCATTTATTTATGTTTGTCCTTTCTTGCTGTTGCATCAAAAGACCATAAACTAGATTGCTCATAAACATGAGTCATTTGTTGCTTTGGAATGTGAGGATTCAAGATCGGGGCAGTGGCAGCTTCTGTGTCTGGTGTGGCCTCCTCATGGTGGAAGGGATGAGGCAGTCCTGGCCCTCTTCTACCAGGCCCTGATCCCCTCGGTGAGGTGGAGCCCTTCCGCATTGTCTCCTCCTGGGGGTCTCACTGTCTGATGCCTTTGAATTGTGCAGGAGGCAGACATTTAGGCCACAGCCGGGCTCCAACCCCACATTGTCTCCTGTTTGGCAGGTGACAGCTGTGATCTCAGGTCAGTCGTGTTAGACAGCTGGGCTGCTTGGAGGTTGTGTCACATACACGTAATGCAAGTCAAGCAGAGATTTGAGCAGAGTATACATGGGAAATTTGGGACTTTCCTTACGAAAGGCTGTATGTCTCCCAAGGTTTTCCCCTTGATTTTTAGTTCCTATGGTTACCCTGAACCCTGCCCTTTGCTTCTTTAAACCAGTTAAGGCAGTTTCATTTTTCTAGACACCCATTGAGGTACACCTGACTCCTGCCTCCATTATGACCTTTTTAAAAAAATGAAAGCAAACCTCTTGTTTTCTTGAACTAAACTAAATAAAATTCAGACCATTCTTCTTTCTGATCATCAAGGAAAGTTCTTAAACAAGATCTGGGGACATTTTCTTTGGAAAGATGGGAAAGGGAGGGAGGAGACAGGAGAGAAAGATTGGCACTTGATCCCTTGACCCCAGCAGAAAAGACCTTCATTATAGAGGGGCCCTTTTTTTAGTTAGGACAGAAAATATTCATTCAACATTGCAGAGAAGCCTGCTGAAGGGTCGACTGTAATCCCAGGACTTGGGCTGAGACAGGAGGATCACAAATTTAAGGTCAGTCTCAGCAATGTAGTAAGATGCTGTCTCAAAATAAGAAGGGCTGGGGATGTGGCTCAGTGGTAAACACCCCACGTTCAATCCCTGGTATAAAAGAAGAAAAAATCACAAAGGAAGTGACGTCACCCGGAGCAGATTTGATATGCTCGTCCTTCATTCAGAGTTTTGATTTCCACTTTCAGGATGCTTGTTGAGGTCTGCAGTGTGATTTGTAACCTCATTAGACATGTTCTGGAGTGCAGTGGCTCCTTGAAGGTGCCTGATGGGCAGGAGTGGAGGGCCAAGGAAAGGACCTAGTGGGGGCCTTTTGGTCCCCAGCTTTATTATGTTTTCTGTATTGGGTCAGATTTTATTTAAACATGAAGTCTTTCTATGGCTTAAAGAGCCTGAAAGCTATTAATGTAGTCACTCTTTTTTTTTTTTTTGGTACTGAAGATTAAACTCAGGGGCACTCGACTACTGAGTTTAATCTCAGTCCTAGTTTGTGTTTTCTGTAGAGACAGGGTCTCACTGAGTTGCTTAGTGCCTCGCCATTGCTGAGGCTGGCTTTGAACTCATGATTCTCCTGTCTCAGCCTCCCTAAGTGCTGGGATTACAGGCTTGCGCCACCACACCCAGCAATGTAGTCACTCTTAAGGGTAAGAAATTAGAGGCTTGATAGAGTGAAAAATATTACTTAAATCTCTGAATAGTTTGTCAGTACTAGAACTCAAGTTTTTTGACTGCTATTACAGTATTATTTGTTCTATCACTGTAGTCTGTCTTTTCAGTGGTTCATCTTTACATCATTCTCTCAGGTGATCTATTCAGATACAATGTAAAAGCCCTGGGAATGTTGGAAGGGGTATTTGAAATAATGCATTTTATACCAAGCTTTGTTGATATGGTAAAGGATAAATTACGGAGCTAATGAGATGTCCTGATTAATCGGAAGTGAAGGCTGGTTGCCAGGTGCTGGAGAGACTAACAGTGAACCAAGAGTTGCCATCGCTCGTTATTTTAGCCAAATGACAAAAATAAAATTTAGCAGAATGTGTTTATTGTCAGTGACCGGAGTCTTCCCAAAATACCCAGTTAGCCAGCAGTCACCTTTCCTGATTCCAGTTCTTGCCCTTTGCAAAGAGGAAGGAACACACATCGTGTAGTGGTATTTCTCTGTTTCCTGCCTGTAGAAGACACAATTTTGGGAAAATGTTTCACCTTTTGTTTTTCCTTTGTATCTTACTATATTTTGCATCTGTATTTTTTTCCCCATAGCATCTCATTATATATTAAAACTCAGGTCTCTTAACCCCCTCTTTTTTTGTACTGTGGTTTGAATCCAGGGAGCTCCACACTCCCCACCCTTTTTATTTTTTTGAGGCAGGGCCATGCAGAGTTGCCTAGGCTGGCCTTGAATTTGTGATCCTCCTGCTCAGCCTCTGGAGCTGCTGGGATCCCAGGCATGTGCCAGCATGTCTGCCTGCACAGTGGCTGCTTCTAAACTAGGTCTGGCTCATTATGAAGGCCTGAAGGTGGGTCTTGAGGATAACAGAGACTCTGAGAGCAGGTCACGGCGTGGAGCTCAGTGAGTCCTGAGGCTTTTATCTTTCTGTCCTTATTGCACGCAAGGATTTTAACAACCGTCTGTGACTAAGAAAATATTTGTGTAATGCAGCTATTATTTGGCTATGTATTTGTGTAGTCTTTATATTCATTTTATATGACTTTTTTTAAGGGTAGTTTTAGGTTCACATAAATTTAACAGAAGGTACAGAGATTTCTTGTAGATCCTTGGTTTCTACAAATACTCTGCATCTTCTGCTGTTAATATCCTCAGCAGAGTGGCACATTTGTTACAAGTGATGAATGCACATTGACACATCATTATTACCCAAAATCCATAGTTTACATCAGGGCTTATTTATTTATTTTTTTGGTATTGGGGATTGATCCTAGCCCTTTAATTTTTCTATTTTGAGACAGGGTTTTGCTATGTTGCTTAGGGCCTCGCTAAATTGCTGAGGCTGGCTCTGAATTTGCAATCCTCCTGCCTCAGCCTCCTGAGCTGCTGGGATTATAGGCGTGTGCCACTGCTCCTGGCCAGGATTTATTCTTTTTTTTTTTTTTTAAACTTTATTTTATTTATTTATGTATTTTGTATTTTATTTATTTATGTATTTATGTATTTTGTGGTGCTGAGGATCAAACCCAGTGCCTCATGCATGCAAGGCAAGCGCTCTACCACTGAGCCACAACCCCAGCCCCCAGGATTTATTCTTGATGTTGAACATTCTAGGACTTATGCATTTTTGCATGGTTATGACATAGCATTTCTGTTTTATATCGATATAGATATAAATAGAGCAAGCTCAAACATTTGTTTACTCAATGACATTGGTATTTTTCTGTGTTCATACATAGTCTTAATAACTGATCCCCCGCCCCCCATAGGGCTGCTACATGATTTTTTACTCCTAGGATAAGAATCTGTTAGAGGTGTAGAGGCAGACTCTGCTCCAAGTTCTGTGTCAGCCCCTGCTGACTTGTCACCTCTGACTGCCTCAGCTTCTCACCTCAAAGGCAGGGGTACTAGAGAACTGTGACCTAGTCCTTACAACAGTTAATACTCTTTTAAAGATGCATGGAAGCCGGGCGCGGTGGCTCACGCTTGTAATCCCAGCACTTAGGGAGGCTGAGACAGGAGAATCGTGAGTTCAAAGCCAGCCTCAGCAATGGCGAGGCACTAAGCAACTCAGTGAGACCCTGTCTCTACATAAAACACAAAATAGGGCTGAGGATGTGGCTCAGGGGTCGAGTGCCCCTGAGTTCAATTCCCGGTACCAAAAACAAAAAAAAGATGCATGGAAGTGCCAGGCATGGTGGCGCACGCCTGTAATCCCAGCACTTTGGGAGGCTGAGACAGGAAAACCACGAGTTCAAAGCCAGCCTCAGCAACTGCAAGGCACTAAGCAACTCAGTGAGACCCTGGGGATGTGGTTCAGTGGTTGAGTACCCCTGAGTGCAAGTCCCGGTACCAAAGAAAGAAAAAAAGATGCATGGAAGGGTAGGATGTTACTACCACTGTGAAGAGGTTCCTGCCCTCTGGGCATGCTGCTAGGTCATTTAGTTCCTACAGGTGTTTTAGAGAAAGGAATTTGACCCTAAGGCAAGAGAAAACTGATGTAAGAAAAATGGCTAGAAGACCTTGGTTTCATTTACAAGTGTATAAGAATTTAAACATGTTATTTAGAATCTGACTACAGGATAAGATTGCATGCAGTAATTGCATAACATTTCTATCTAATACAAATACGGAATTGTTGGAACTGTGGTGCAGCCAACTGAGCCTCCCAGGAGCCTGTGACAGGAGCTGCAGGTCTCTGCCAGCTTCTCTGAGTGCTGGAGTCTGTTTCACGTTTGTAGATGCTGCTGCTCAAGCTGTTCCCATGTAGAGCGGTGGCTCACACTCAGTTCATTATATGCCTTTCCTTTTAGTTGCCTATTTTAAATCACAGAAACCTGTACTTTACAGGGCATCAGAGGTTGTGAACTGACTCTTTGTCTCTGAAATGATAAGGACTCATTTAATTGGCCCTTTTGTCTGCAGAATAACTGAGCAAGTATCCCCTGTTTATTTTGTCTAGACTCTATTACTGTATTTGCTAACTAGACAAACGTGTTCACCATCATACATTCTGTAATGTCTTATTTCAATTTTTTTTCTTTGCAGTACTGCAGATTAAATTAAGTGGCACTCAGCATCCCTAGCCATTTTTAAAATTTTAGTTTTAGATAGTCATGATCGGCTAGCTACCCACATGCCCTTGGATTTGTAATACCCCTGCCTCACCCTCCTGGGTAGCCAAATTCTGTCTTTAAAGTAATTTCCCAGAATGCCCAGTATAGTGCTAATAAATGCATTGTAGATGTTCAGGAAATACTTAGAGATTAAATTAAAGAAATTGGAATTCAGATTATTTGCTTTTCTTGTTGCTTTGTCCAGGGGGGCTCTTTAGAGATAGGTGTGAAAGAGCTGTTTTTATTATGAAGATAGTACAAATTCAGACCATTCTCTAGCTCGTAGTCTGATCTACTGATGGTAGGTTGATCTTTTTATTTTTTTTCTTAGTTGTGTATGGACAGAATGCCTTTATAGCCGGGCGCGGTGGCTCAAGCCTGTAATCCCAGCACTTAGGGAGGCTGAGACAGGAGAATCGCGAGTTCAAAGCCAGCCTCAGCAATGGCGAGGTGCTAAGCAACTCAGTGAGACCCTGTCTCTACATAAAACACAAAATAGGGCTGAGGATGTGGCTCAGGGGTCGAGTGCCCCTGAGTTCAATCCCCAGTACC
>PVHX01024822.1:0-23390 GCA_004024805.1 Geosciurus inauris | reverse complement strand
GCACAATTCACAATTGCAAAACTGTGGAAGCAACCCAGATGTCCTTCAATAGATGAATGGATAAAGAAACTGTGGTACATATACACAATGGAATATTATTCAGCAATAAAAGAGAATAAAATTATGGCATTTGCAGGCAAATGGATGGAACTGGAAAGCATTATGCTAAGTGCAGTAAGCCAATCCCAAAAAACCAAATGCCGAATGGTCTCTCTGATTAGTGGATGCTGATGAATAAGGGAGGTGGGAATGGGAAACATAAGAGAAATAGAGGAACACTGGACACGACATGGGGGAGTTGGGGGGCAGGAAAGGGGAATGGGTATAGTAAAGATGGTTGATAAAAAAATATATATATATATATATTGTTCAATATATATATATATATACTGTTCATTGAAAGTGCATATAAAGATGTTTAATATGAAGAATTTAATCTGCTTATAATTTTGTGCAAAGTTAGAAAAATTATGATTGTAACAATTTTTTCTATTTGCCTCAACAAATGTTTTCAGTGAACAGTGTGTACAGCTTCTGAAAATTTGTTTTTTTCTGTTTTGTTTGATAACATGTATTAAAATGCAATTTTTGAGAAAAAATAAAAATAAAAAATAAAAAAAATTAAAAGAATGCTTTGGTCTTTCAAGTGCTTTGTGGTTTCATATAAATTTAGAATATTTTTCTGTCAGAAAAAAAATTCAGTGGAATTCTGGTGAGAATTGTACCAAATAAATAGAACACCTTATTTAATATGCACATTTTAATAATATCAATTATTCCAATCCATGGACATAGTATATCTTTCCATTTATTTGTGTCTTTTTCACTTTTTCTCCTCAACACTTTACAGGTTCAATTTTACAGATGTTTCAACTTCCTTGGTTAAATTTATTTCCAAATATCTTATTATTTCTTATATCTATTGTAGAAGTCATTTCTCTCTTGATGTTTTTCAGAATTCATTTTAGTATACAGATTTTTATGTGTTGATTTTTTTAGTCTGCACTTTCATTGAAGTTGTTTATTCTAATAGCTTTTTCAGTGAATCTTCAGGATTTTCTCTATATAAGATTATAGTATCTGAAAACAGGGAACACTAACTTCTTTTTTTTTTAAATTTTTTCAGTTGTAGATGGGCACAATGTCTTTATTTTATTGCTTTGTATGTGGTGCTGAGGATCGAATCCAGGGCCTCACGCATGCAAGGCAAGCGCTCTACCACTGAGCTACAACCCCAGTCCCAGGGAACACTAACTTCTTTCCAATTTGGTTGTCTTTTATCTTTCCCTTGTTTAAATTTTCTGACTGGGATTTCCAGTACTGTGTTCACTAAAAGTGGCCTAACAAATGATCTACCCTTAAGAATGTTACATGTGGAATTGGGGTTGTGGCTCAGTGGTAGAGTGCTTGCCTTACACATATGAGGCACTGGGTTTGATCCTTAGCACCACATAAAATAAATAAATAAATAAAAGTATTTGGTCTATCTAAAATTTAAAATATATAAAATAGAATGTTACGTGTACTTGAGAAAAAGTTTATTGTGCTGCAATTAGATAGGATGTTCTATATATTTCTGTTAAATCTATTTGGCCTAAAAAGTAGTATACAGCTAATATTTCCTTATTGATTTTCTGTCTGGATGATCTTCCCTTTGTTTAAAATGGAGTATTGTTTTCTCCTACTATTATTGTATTACATTCTAGCTCTTCCTTTAGAGATATTGTTATTTCCCTTATATGTTTAGATGTTCCAATGTCAGTTGCATATGTATTCATAACTGTTATATGCCTTTGTTTAATTAAACTCTTTGTTAATATATAATTACTTTCTTTGCTCATTTTTCAGATTTTTATTTAAAGTCAACTATATCTGATGTAAATATAGCTCCCACTGCCCCACTTGTTTTTCATTTGTTTACATATGTTCTTTCAACTACTTCACTATCATTCTTTGTATATTACAGGCCAAATGAGTCTCTTGTAGAAGCATGTATTTGGGTCTGTGATTTTTTTCTCTCCTTTTAGCCACACTTTTGTTTTTTCTATTGAAGAATTTAATACATTTGCACTTACATTTACTATTGAGGGATAAGAATTTGTTAATATCATTTTGTTAATTATTTTCTGATAGTTCTCTATATCCTCTGTTACTTTCTTCCTTTATTGCTGTCTTCAATTGTGATTAGTAGAAGAGGAAGAGAGTGAGAAAGAGCAAAAGGTTCATTCACTTTGGACATTGCAGGGAATGGAGAACAGGAGGGAACAGTGAGGAGGAAAAGAGGACTCAGTTACTTTGAACACTGCAAAGAAGGAGAGGAGGCAAATAATGCAGAGATAGAAGAAATAAGAGGATTTAATCACTGTGGGTACTGCATGTAGGGAAAGTATGAGAGAACTTCTTTCTTCCTTCTTCATTTTTTCCCCAGTCTTTTTAGTTTACTTCCTTTTTTCTTCTTAAATATTTATTGAGATCTTACTCCCTAGACTTTTCAGTCTGGACACTGATAATACACTAGTAAACAAGGAAAATCACCCACAATTGAATTCATAATGTAGTTGGATGACAGACTATAAATATGTACAAAATAAAATAGCATATATATGTATTTATGTATACATATTGTGTACCAAATTGAGTTATTTAGCACTGAGAATAGGGATAGATGATAAGAAGAGTGTCAGACAGAACACAAATGTTAGTAGAGTGTTTCTGAAAGACCCACAATAAATGTTATCTTTGGCCAAACACCTAAAGATGGTAAGAGCAAGAACCAGGTGTATAACAGACTGGGAAAGGCAAAAAGTAAGCTATCAGAAGATACAGAAAGTTAAGGTATTTAAATTTTTTGGCACGTTTCATAAATGGGTAAAAATAAAATTTAATTCCCAAAAGACAGATGTTAGATTATATTGAGAGTTTTCACTAAATGTCAAGTTAAGTCTTTTGTACATATATCTGTAGAAAAAGAAATCCCTCTGCGTACTCTTCAAACACTTTAGTTTGTCATTTTAACTTATTTCTACATACATGAATCACAACAACAAGAACAACAAGAATTTAGAGTCTAAGAAAGAATGCTACCAATGCTTTCTTCAGGACACATTATTTAATCCTTTACATGTTTCCTCAAAGATTGTTCAGGGTTGGAAAATTTGCAAGCTTTTTGCGGGGTAAGAGAGAAAGAAATTAGCCAAGAATAATTTCAAGCTTGCAAACATTTGCAATGAGAACAATTAAGGTACCACTTGGGCAGTATATTTCCCATGAAATGCTAAGGTGGAAATGTATTAAGTAAATTTGAAGCACAAATATGTCATGATACATTACCTCTTGGATTTTCTGAATAATGTTTTATAATCTAACATCAGATTGAATTGATTCCCTGATCTGCACCTACCAACACAACTTTAAATGCATTCAACATTGTAATTTCATCCTTACCACATATGTTCAAATTGGCTCTGGATCCTTTTCAAGGTGTATATCTGGAATAAGTAACAAATTAAGAACATAATACTAGACATGGATTCTAGTCCCATCTTAGAAACAAATTTGTAAGCCAATATATCACTTCATCAATCATTGATTAAAATATTTAAAATTTTAATTAAGATTTTACCTAAAGCCTCTATCAGGGGATAAGATCTGACAAGCTGAATAAGACTTAGATTTGTGGTGGGAAGTAACAAGTAGGGGAATTAACAGTATTTTAGACCAAGAGAATACAAGATAATTGGAAAAGTCAATTGTAATGTGGGAGAAAGCTATAAAATTATACAAAGGCAAAAGTATCTTGACCACCAATTTCAACAAAGATTGTGTTTCAAGATTGAACTAAAGAAGTAAGAATCATACAATCCCACTTACTATTAGATATGTTAAAGATTTTGATAATTATCCATAATGCATGTGAAAGCTATTGAAGTTAATTATGTGGCAGTAATATAACTAGTAAATGCATTTTGAAAACAATATTTTTTGTGTAAAGAGTAGAATATCGGGATTCAAGAGTGATACACATGAAAGAGTTCGTTGGGAAAGAAGATTAAAGTAATAATAATGTATGAAATATAACTTTAGTAAAACATATCTTTTATTTATTCCCAAATTGACCCTTTCAGTATTTTCATCTCATTAAACATTGACACATTTTTTCTGATTATTCATACCTAAAATTATGATATTGTCCTTGACTACTCTCTTTCTTCCTTATCTGCCATGTAAAACATTAGCATATTTTGTTATCTCTACCCTTGAAAAAACAAATAATGAAAATACTTTTCAGCATCTTTATCTTGAGCTCTGAATATTATACCATAATTAATCAATAATACTTTGTTATTAACTTACAATCATAAATAATTTAAAATACATCTTCCCATTTTCATCCATCTCACTGTTCTGCTCAAAATCTTTCACTGCCATCCTATATCACTACCTTAACTATGCCCCTCAAACTTTGCCTTACCTCAGTGAGCTGAGATCAAGTATAATTTAAATAAATGTGTTCAGAGTGACAAGTTGACAAGGGTTGGACTTTCTATGGTCAATTTATGTATCAATTTGACTATGGATCCACAGACATTTAGTTAAACAGTATCTGAGTATGTTTGTTAGGGTGGTCCTGAATAGATTTTCATTTGAATCACTAGACTGAATAAAACTAGTTGCCCTACCAAATGTACCAGTGTGGATAGGCCTCATCTAATACACTGGATCCTGAATAGGAAACAAAAGTTGAACAAAAGAAAATTAGCCTCTTCCTTTCTTTGAGCTGGGCCATTGGTCTTCTACCATCTTCAGACTCAGGCTGAAACTAATTCTGCTCTGCTAGGTCTACACTTTGTCCACTGAAATTGTGAGCATTCTCAGCTCCCATATCCATATGAACTAATGGCTTATAATGAATTCATGTGTGTGTGTATATGTGATAAATATTTGTGTTTTATATGTGTTTGTTATGTATTTTATGTACTTTTTTTTACATATTAGCTATACATATAATAACTTTATCAGATATATTTCCTAGAATTTGCAAGTATAGAATAAACAATGAGAATCAACTATAATATACACACTAATCTCTCCATTTTTGATAGTGTGATTTTCATTAGTTGCATGCATATGTATAATGTTCCAGTTGTTCATAATGTATTATTATTTTAAACTGCTACAAGTGAACTTCTTCAATCTTTTTTATTTTTACCATTTCCTAAAAATACATTTCTAGAAACAAAATTTCTTGGTTAGAGTTTGAAATATTGAAATCTTAGACAATTAGAATAAAAATTGAATTATGTTAGCAAAATTCTCTCCAAAAAAATCACACTGACTTTTATTCTAGTTAGCAGAATATGAGTTTGTCTGTTTCCTCACAGAGTTACCATTACCAGCTTTTAACTTTTAAAAAAGTGTTAATATATTAGTTGAAGAAATGAAAATTTACATTTTTTATTAGTTACTTTACTTATATTTTCTTTTTCACTGGACATTTGAATTTGCACTTTGTGACTTCTGTTGATTTCCCTTAAATATTAGTTTCTTTAAGCTCTTAAAATAATATATTAAAGTATGTACTTTAATATATTCCAAAGGTAGAGTTGATAGAAAACTGTATTACTTCTCTGTACCTCACTGTATATTTATAGATTAATGTATAGTTACAAACCAAAAACTTAGGAGTTTCCTGCATCATCTGAAATGTTAAAAGTAAATTTTAAAATAATAATAAAAATCATGAGATTAAAAAAATCTTCTTCATTCTACATGGCAAGAAGTTGTAGAATAGCACTTGGCATTTGTGATGTGTTTTACACACACACACACACACACACACACACCACAGATATATGGCCAAATAACTTAAATATTGCAATGCTGGAGATCAAACAGAGGTCCTAGCACATGCTAAGTAAATGTTCTACCTCTGAGCTATACCTAGACCCCAAAACATTTTTAATGAACACATGACTCTATTGCATTTACTTTTGTTTAACTGGATGATGATACCATACACTTAAAGGGTTATATTGGAAGATGGAAAGGATTAAAGTATAAAACCTTCTTTTTATTTTTAATGTGTTGAAACATTTTAATGAATATATTGGGTAGAGAGTTTGATATATGGGTCTGGAACCCAGAAAAGATATCTGCATGGCAGAATGATTGTATTTTCTAGAGAGAGAGATCACAGAGCAACAACTCTAGATTGAGCCTTGAATTACTCTCATGTTTAATGCAAAATCATCAATAGTGACACAGAGAAATAAAGAGTGATAAAAGAAAAGCCAAGACAATTTAAGGGACACAAAGTAATGGATATTATGAATCATTATGCATAAGATTGATTTTATACTTTTGTGGGATTTTATTCAACAATATGATAATTTTACCTATGCTCTTATTTTATTCTTTAATAAAACTTTTCATAATATTAAACACTAATCAGAAAAAAACACTATGTATCCTGATTGTATTATTTTCCTATTATTGCTATAAAATATTACTGTAAATTTAGTAGCTTAAAACAAAATAAATTTATTATCATACAGGTCAGGAAGTCAAAAGTCTAAAGTGTATCTTAAAATATTGAAATCAACATGTTGACAGGTCAAGTTACTTTGAAGTGCCTCAACAGAAAATCTAATGTCTTTTTCAGATTCTAGATGGCACCTACAATTTTTGGTTATGACCTTTTCCTCCACCTTCAAATAAAGTAGTATAGCATCTTCTAACTACTTTATTGAGTCTTATAAGGATCCATGTGATTGTATTAAATCTGTCTAGATTATTCAAAATGATCTCCTTATCACACAATAATTAAATTCATAACAGTTGCAATATCCTTTTTACTATTTCAGGTGGTATTTTGATGAGTTCTATGGATTGGAATATGTACATTTTAGGACCATTATTTGGCCTATCATAATAATTTTTGTTTCAGGAAATATAATCAGTCTAGAGAGTATATAAATTGTACTTCAGACATAATATTAGCCGGTGATATAGTCAGATTGTTGGTACCAGGAAAATAGCACTTTTATAACAGTAAGAAAAGTACGTACATAAATCATTATCATTGCATATCATGGAAATGGAAAATATCAGGCATTAGAACTATGAGAGCAGATTTGATGTTCTTGAAATATAAAAGGCATGAAATAACAATAACTGAAATTCATATAATATTGGTAAGAAATATTGAAACTCTAATTCATGTAATAATGGGAGAAAGTTTTGAGAGAAATAATAAGAAAGAAAACATAACTGAGTGTGACAGTAGATTAAGCTCCTATGGACAGTATATATTTTATAAGGAAATGATTGATAAAGAGTAGGTTTTGGGGAGCTGGGGTAATGATGCAGTGGTAGCGTGCTCGCCTAGCACACGTGAGGCTCTGGGTTCAATCCTCAGCACCACATAAAAATAAAATAAAGGTATTCTGTCCACCTGCAAATAAAAAAATAAATATATTTTTTTAAAAAAGGGTAGGTTTGGGGATATAACATGATAAATTCAGATTTAGGCATAAAGAGTACTAGCAGAGATTGAACATAGAAATGTTCATCATTAAAATGAAAATAACAGTCTGAACCTCAGTGAATAAGGTAAAAATAAATATTAAAATTTTGAAGTTGAAAGTCAAAATTAAAGTCATCTATGTGCATGAAATCACTGAAAGGGTAAGGAATGAGAGTCATAAAAACATACACATATATGTGTATTTCATATACATATTATATGCAATATATGTAAAACCATAAATTCTACATAGTAGCTAATATTATGTAGCAAATAAAATAACTGTTTATATATTATTATGAATAATATTTATACACATTTTGTGGAATTGTTTTGCCTTAATAGATGACACTACCTGAAAACGCGGGATTAATCTAACTTGAAGACATAAGGCAAAATCATAGAAAAATAAAAAATGCAAAGTTTTTCAATGCACAGGTTTCAGATAGACACAAACATTGTATGAAAGTAATGTGTGTACATATATATATCTTAATATTTAATACAATTTCTGTTTCTACTCCCTCCTTCATCACTTAAAAACAAAACTGAACTTTTCAATAAAATTTGTATCACTGTGATATTGCTTAATTTAACAATTAGTTGTAATTGCTTTTATTAGATCCCTTAATATTTTCTACGTATTCAATAAAGGCATCCACAAATAAAGAGAATTTTGTTTTTTATTTCCATTTTTTAAATTATTTTTTGCCATATTTCACTTATATAAGGACAACCATTATAATGTGTAGTATTAAAAATTATGTTATTAAGTAGAAATGCAAAGTTGAATGTTCTCTCTGATATGCAGATGCTGACCCCTCTGCATATAAAGATGGGTGGGGGAAGAATAGAAGTTCATTGGTTTAGACAAAAGAGAATAAAGGGAAGGGAAGGGGAATGAGAATAGGAAAGACAGTAGAATGAATAGGACAACTTTTTCCTGTTCACATATGAATACACCACCAGGGAAACTCCACATCATGTACAACCACAAGAAGAGGATCCTAATTAGAAAAGTTATACTGCACATATGTATAATATATCAACATACATTGTACTGCCATGAATATCCAAAAAGAACAAATAAAAAATAAGATGAAATCCAAGAAAATATTTTCACAAAATACTTACTGAGAAAGAGAATCCATATTTGTGTTCATTGCTTTTTACTTTTGCAGATATTGGCCAATGTTAAATTTTGATCTGGGATACCTATAAATATCCATATATTTATATAAATATAAATATTAATATCATTATAAATATAATTATTAAAAATATTAATATTTAATATCATTTTAAATATTTAATTCCATATATTTATGTAACTAGAGATACATAAATTTTTTTTCATATTATACAGTGATTGGAATCATGAAATTAGTGGCACTCAATTGCTTTAGCACTCTAGACATATGTATTTCTGTCTTCATTAATCAGCTTTCTACTGGAGACAAATGCGTGGTTACACTTTACCCAGATTGCTCTATTGTTTAAAAGAAAGCTCTTTTATTTTTCTCTTTATAATTGCTGTTTGATTCATTAACTTCTCCATTTTTGTTCTTTTTAGTTATACATGACAATGGGATTCATTTTGAGATAATTATATATGCAGGGAATATAATTTGTTCTAATTCAGTCCTCAGTACTTACCCTGTGCCCTCCCACCTCCCTCCCCTTGTTACCTTCTCTCTACTCTACTGGTCTTTCTGCTACATCATTAGAGTTTTTTAAATTAGTGTCTTGTGGATGTACATGATGGTGAGATCCACTGTGGTGTATTCATATATGTACACAGGACTGTTAAGTCAGTTTCATTCCACTTCTCCCTATCCCATCCTTTCTCTCTTCCTTTCTTTCCCCATAGTCTACTCCACTGAAGGAAAGCTATTTTAAATGCCTTATAATGTTCAGTTTCACCACTTTAGAGCATATTGTGATCTGGTTATATAACTATGCTAGTACATTACTTTATAAAACATGTCATTTTGTATAATTATTAATTGTGGTGGTTTTTACATTATAAATATATCTTAATTGAAAACTTGTAATACAATGAAAACATCTATATAAATACGTAGTTTCAGTATAATATTTACATTTGACTCATTTACAGTTGTTGATAGAATTCTGGTCAATGAAACAATCATTGAGAAAATGGAATATTTGTTTATAAACTCACATACTTACATATCATTCTTTCTAAAACTTGCTCACTTCCTCATACTATAGCACTGAAATGCTGTGTAACACATTGAAAACATTTGTTGGAAAGCATAGCTCACAAAATAATCTGGCTTTGCTTTGTGTTGTGATATTCCTACTTGACACTTAAATAATTCATAATTGCCAAAGTTCTACAGGCTGTGACTTCAGGCAATACAGATATCATTTTCCCCATTAACAGGAGAAACACCTGTCATCCAGAGTGTCATGTATTTATGAAACATAACTAGGTTTTTGACTACTAAGCCAGGAATGTAGACCTAAACATTAGCAATAAGGACAGAATATCTATCTGCTCTTACCATTTACATTAAACACAGTAGTGGTTGTTCTAGTCCAGCCAGTGAAATAATGTTAAAAATTATATAAACTAAAAATAATAAATAATATTCTTTTTTATTTGTGGATTCCATTATTATGCATAAAGAAAGTGCTAGATCTATAGAAGCTATTTGAACTAACAATTAAGCAATATCACACCCATACAATGTTTATAGAAAACTAAAGTTGGAATTCTACATATTAGTAAGAAAGAAGTTGAAACAAAAGTAGTATTTTTAAATATTTTTAGTTGTAGGTGAACACAATGCTTTATTTTATTTTTTAATTTATTTTTATGTGATGATGAGAATCAAACCCAGTGCCTGACACTTGCTAAGCAAATCCTCTACCACTAAACCACAATCCCAGCTCCAGAAGTACTATTTAAATAGCATGGTATATAATATATTATATATCTATATCTACATATATCTATCTATATTCCTCTCTCTTTTTCTCTCTCTCTCTATATGAATACATATACATATATATACATATATGTATATAATGAAATGGAATAAAGTTGTCCCAAGTTGCACATTTGTGTACAAATGTATATATTAATAACATAATAATAATAATATATATTAGTTCCACATATATATATGTGACAGAGAAGGAGATACCAGTCTCTTATACCCCTACAACAAACAAATGTACATAGCTACCCACAAACCACTGAGAGTGCTCAAGGGCCTATTTAAGAATCTTCAGGCACACAATGGAGTAGAAACACAGAATATACACATACAATTTATTGCTGGTAAGATGAGCATACCTAATATTCCTACAGTTTAAATCAAAGAAGAAAGGCCGAGGCAATCAGTGTCATCCATGCAGTAGATATTACTGTGAACCCCAGTAGCCTGCTTGGCAGAGGACACTGGTATATTTTGCCACTAAGATGACCTAATGAAGTCATCCTGTTGAGGAACCCCCAGAGTAGGAGATCAAACTGCACACAGCCCTTCCCCCCACTTTAAAGGCCAGCACAGTGGTGCAGCTCCAAGACTATAGAGTCACAACCTCTCATTATTCTGTACATTCCCCTAAATATCAAGATATGGCCACTTCACAACTGCCCACAATTCAGACCTCAGCTGTGTAACTACAACATGACTGCATATGTTTCAGACACCAGAGTCACAATCATATCAAGCTAGTTTGCAGTGCACATCCCAAAATCAAGGTCTTTATGTGTGTGTGTGTAACTGTGCTCCAGGCACCAGTTTAACAACTGCAAATAACTTACTTTGCCATAGACCTTGGAGCCACTGTTGCTGCCTGCATTTATATACTCTAGATCTGGACCCTGGCTCTGATGCTGTGTGGCATGCGTCTACAGATACACATCAGATGCCAAAGCACTATTATAGCAAGCTATTTCATAGTCCAAAACCCAGTGTGATGACCATTTTGTGCATGTCCATGTTCCAGTACCTCAGCTTCCAAAGATTTAATCCCTGTCCCAGACCCTGGAGCCATTATAGCTCTATGCACTCCAGTCAACAGGTTTGAAGTGAAGAGAAGTAAAACAATATTCTATGTAATCTAAACCAAAAGACAGGAGTGGATATATACATGGAAAGAGATAGACACATAGAGACATATATACATATGTATCGTATACAATAGACTTTAAGACAAAGCTTTGAAGAGACACGTTAAATAAACAATGATAAAGGACTCAATTCATCAGGAGTGTATAACAATTATAAGCACATATATAGACCCAACATCAGAGCACCTGACAATATAATACAAATATTAACAGGTATAAAGGGAGAAATAGGCTACAATATGATGATAATAAGAAAGTTCAATACTATACTTTGAACAATGGCATCATCAACAGTGGTAGGATTGCTGGATAATACAGTGGTACATAGATCACCTCTAAATCTTTTAGAAATTTCCATACTATACTTAATAGTTGCTGTACATCGCAATCAGCAGTGTCTATGTGTTTTTTTTTTCTCTACATCCTCATTAGCACTTGTCATCTTTTTCTTTTTGATAACAGCCTTTCTTACTATAGTGGGGTGGTATTTCACCCTGGGCTTGATTTATGTTTACAAAGTCAGGATTCTTAATCACTATGGATTTGATCTTGAAAACACTTTGGGGATGATAAAAAACTCGAAAACACAGATTGTAGGGAGAGAAAGGCATTCTATAGTGAGGATTAGTATAATCCATTCTGTATTTTTAATTTCCTAGAGAAACTTCAATTAAATCATTTAATTTGATTCAATTTACCACAAGAAATATATGTTAATACAAAAGTTTCCAAAGTTAGGAATCAATAGAATTCTCAGAAGAATTATTTAATTACAAAGTTAATTCTCTCCCTAACGTAGTTATGATCACAGAAACCTAATTTTTGTTTCACATTGAAGTAGAATTTAAAGAAACTTTGTGTAGGATAGTTTAATGAGTCAACATATTAAGATTAAAATAGGATCTGTTTATTACAGAGATAAGTCTAAGGTTTATGAGCAAACGTGCAATTTGAGATGACTTTATTCCATTTCATTTCATTACATATGTTCTGAATGAGTCATTCTTTTTGTTTAATCTGCTGTATATCTCTTCTGTGATTGTTGTTCGCTATTATTGTTTTATCTTTTCAAAATGGGGTTTTTCCAAAGAGAAAAGACGAAGAGCAATTAGAAGATAAAGTATTCTTCAGAAGACCAAGTATTTCTGAAATTTTCGTGGAAATTCAACTTTTCCTCAGACTTACTTAAAAATCGATACATTAAAGGATAATAAATTCTGCTTTAAATAAGAAAGACATTTACATAATAATTAGGTTTTACTAAGTGAAATATCTCAAATTTAATACATTACTTTAATGTTATAATAAAATGTAAGCAAGTTTTAACTCTAAGGAAAACATTTGAACATTGATGAATGTTGAGTTTTGGAGTTGTGGCTCACTGGTAGAGCACTCACCTAGCACGGGAGAGGCATTGGGTTCAATCCTCAGCACCACATACAAATAAATAAATAAAAATAAAAGTTATAAAAAAAGTGTTGATTAAAATTAATTTGATTGGAGTTACATAACTTTTAAAACCATCTATATGTACATAATTTCTGAAAAGAGAACAGAATTTCAAGGACTTTTTGAATGTGTAAATGGTAAATTTATATCAAAATTTTCAGACATGTGATAATCAGTGCTTTCTACTTACTAAAATTTACCTCCAGTTTGTTGCTGTTGTTGTTCAGATGGTTTCACATCCTGGAATTTTACTTCTCTGAGATTTTTGTCATTTATATAATTGCTTCTATGATTTTATATTTAAAAATAAAATTTTCTCATGTTTTTGTTATTTAAAATTTATTATCAAATTGCACATTATTACTTTTATAAAATCCATTTAAAAACATTTAAATTGCATTTTTGAGATTTTATTTTCAGGTTTTCTCTCAATCCTTTTAGTTCATGTCAGAGTATAGAGGGACAGCATGGTGGTGCACAGATTAGATTTGGCAATATCCTGACTTACATTATATAGTGTCACAAACAGGATGCATTTCTTTTAGGTACTTTGAAGGCCATCTAAATCTATAGTGAGGCATGTTGCAGCTAGTATTATAATTGGTGGTTTCTTCTCCTCCCATAAATTCCTAGAATAAGCCCATTAGAGACTTATTTCAATCGTTTTTCCCTCTTATAGTGTGTGGATGTAAGTATGTTTTAGTGGGATTCTTTTCCTCTACATCTGAAGACAAACTCAAATTTTGCAAATGGAAAAAAAGTGTTTTTATCTTTAATTTTTTGGGGGGAGGGGTGTACCAGGGATTGAACTCAGGGGTACTTGAACACTGAGCCACATCCCCAGCCCTATTTTGTGTTTTTATTTAGAGAAAGGGTCTCCCTGAGTTTCATAGCAGCTTGCCATTGCTGAGGCTGGCTTAGAACTCATGATTCTCCTGTCTCAATATCCCAAAGTACTGGGATTACAGGTTTGTGCCACTCTTTATTTCTTTTAATTGCAAGGAATACAGATCCACTCAAGTTAATATAAACATGGGATTATGAAAATGAATGTAACTATATAATGGAGAAGATTATAAAACTCCAAAATTATTAGCCCTTTCAGTATTGGGCTTCTTGAGCTAGAGTGTGACTCTAGTTTAATGCAGCTTTAGAAAACTTTGTAGATAAATATTTGTGACACTTTGTTGTGATGTTACATTAATGATCTTTTCCAATTATATTTTGTACATATGCCTTTTTATTTCAGTGGATTAAATATTGTGTGGGAAGTCAATTAGGTACACAAAAACATTGTAAAGACATCGAATTTCTTCTATGCAATTTTTGTTGCTTTATTCTGGAAATCATGCCTTGGTGTGGGAATATAGAGTGGAACTAGCTACAAAGAAGTTCAGGGAAAATTTATGAATCTATATTCATTCTTCTACATCAGAGATCAGAATAAAAATAGATGATGAAAAAGGAAAATATTTAAGTGTGGTTATAAACTAAATAATCATTTTTACTCTTATTTACTTTTTACTCTACACTTTAGATTCCCCAATTTCTACATTCAAATAGTAAAACTTTGAAATGACATGAGTAAATCTTTTGTTGCATGCTTCAAAGGGAAGCTCCCTCTTAAATATGATTTAATGTCATTTGCAACTATTTTCTATGATTTGGGGACTGGGACTAAGTATTTGTCAATAGAATAGGTACAGTCATTGGTATTCTTGATAATTACTTTTATTTGAGTAATTTCAAAGAAAATTTCCAAATTAATGATGGGTTTTTATGCAAAAATGCATAAGTACTTGTACTTAAGCTTAAATAATCTAGACTAGAATATCGCTACTCATTGATTTATCAATGATGACAGCATCGCAAATGGAAACTCCAGGTACACTGAAGGTGTATTCAGTTGTGGTTTTGTTTTGTTTGGACAATCTTTTGGTCATTTAACCTCTTCTCAAATGTACATTGAAGAACAGCTTTTCTAACTGAGTTGGTATTCATTTCCTCTTCAAAGTCCTCTATGTACATACACAATTCCTCAGGAGATGTGTAATACCTCCAAACAAGAAGAAAAAGTAAACTTGACATTGATATTCTCTTACAGGTGATAATCTTATTTCAGGTAATTGTCTTGTGTGTATAGTGTTCAATCTACCCCAAATCAGGCAGATATTGTATATTAAAATTATAACTAATAGTAAAATGTCTACTTTCTCAAAATAATACTATTAATTTTTCTACCTTCCATTTCATTCTGTTTCCTTTCCTATGTTGTTATCTACATTATTATCTCATGTATATGAATATACTTATTTTTTACTTCTCACAAAAATTAAAAATTACATGACACCAAGGGCTTTCTATATTCATTATTTTATCACCCATGCCCAGGTCAGGACAGATCACATAGTAGCTGCCCAATAAACATTGAATGAATAAATAAATGGCTATAACTTAATGAGTTGAGATTTACATTTAAGAATTTTAAAAATATTAAAATCGTACATAGCCATTCACCCTATCTCCTTTGTTCTCCAATTCTTGGGTAGTAGTTTCCTTTTTCCTTATGTAGTGATGATATAACTATGAAATGTATCTTATGAAAGCTTCTTATTGATAAGGGATGTAGCTTGTAGTAATAGCTTTTATGAATAAACTGAACATTTAACATTTATTTTCTGCCACTCTGCAGGAGCACTCTCCATACCTTCCCACCCCTCCCTTCCATCCTTCTCCATTCTATGCTAATAGACTGTGCTCTTGCCAAAGAGCACCCCTTTGTTTGTGACCTTTGGATCTGATTGGTTCCAAGAGTGTATTTAAGCTTCTGTAGTTTCTAGAATAAACGGTGTTTTCTGCTCCTCGCCCAGGTGTGTTTCTTGTCCCAGGTGTCTCTGCATCTCTGGGGCAGAGCAGATTTTTACCTACACCCCGGGGCCTGGGGAGATTGGCGCTGTGGATTGCCCGTCCAGAGAGACTCCATATCATCTAACCCAGGGACTCCTTCTCTCTCCATCTCTCGACTCCAACTTGTGGAGAAGCCACGTGGTCCTCCCCCCCCCCTTTATTAAAGCGATACCACTCTTGTAAGAAAAAATCTGTATGTTAAACACTGTCTCAGGTTATAAACCTGAACACTTTTATAATAAAGCCATCATCTCAGTTTATGCTCATTCTCACTGGTTTATTTATCTCACTGTCCAAAAGGGAAATAAAGAGGAAACATCTTTACTCCATGGTTCCAGATAGATTACATAACCAGGAAGAGGCATCTCATATGCCCATATTGATTAAAAGAATAAAAAATATATGCATGGTATATGAGTTAACATTTTTCCATTCTCACTTATTATACCTGTAATTTGTGATTTGTAGTCACATAATCAAAAGTCACAGAACACTTGCTTACTTTTTGAATTGTATATTGATATTTTCATGACATCTGTATGAAAAAGGAATGCTGTTTTTTCAGTTAATGAAGATTTTCTGGTTCTAGAATAAACATTAATGATATGGGATAAATTTCCTTCCTGAATTTGCATAAACACTGACTGACCTCCTTTATTCAGCAATCATTTCATATTCATCTGCCTCACTTTCAGTTTTCACTTAATTTCAGGTATATGACTAGTAAATCTGGCCATATATGTGTAATTATAATCATAAATTCCACAGTTGAAATACAGAGTCTGATTTTCCTCAATGAACATTTTAAGGCTTGTAAAAGAGTAAATGATATGAATCATAGTCCTGGCACAATTATTCCATTGTAAAGGTCACTTGAAACCTCCTTCCATCAGCAGCTTTTTAATGTGAATCCCTTTGGTCTTTCCCTGGATGAGCTGTCACTTTGCACTTTAATATCAACCAGCCTCTTTGAGAGTGGAGGCACTTTGAAATTGGCAACCATTTTAACTTACTGATCAAATTGTGCCATGGAATGTTTCCAACCACCACATCTGCATCTATGACCACTGGTTTCCAAGACACATTCCTAATGCAGCAGTAAAATTGGCTCCAATACTGGTCACAAGCCAACTACTTCCAGCTTTTCTCCTCTGATGGCTTCTACAAAAGCCTTTGAGCCATTTTGGCTGTACTTTGGCTTCCTTCATAACATAATAAAAGAGGAAGTTCATCATCTATAAACAACTACATTCATTTAGAAGTACCAAGTTAACTACTTTCCCAGCCAAAGAAACCTAGGTTATACATAAAATATTTTTCACATGTTAAAAATTGAGTTAAAGGAAAAGTCATCTATTTTCTACAGAGAGACAGTCCTCAAAACAAGATGAACTACTTTCACTATATCTCAATTGATTCTAAGGCTTGTGTAAAAAATCAAAATCATTGTCAATTGTACTTGTATCAGCACCCTTATTGTCAGGCTATTTGTTTATTATTTTAACTGATGGCTACTTAATTCCCATAAACAGTTGTCAATAATCATACCAACATTAACCCCATATCAACCAAGTTTAGGAAATAATTAAATCACATATTAATATTCCAGAATTAGAAAAGCAAGCAAACAAAAAAGACTCAAGTTGAAGTTCTTAAAATGTTTATGCTGACATGTGGAAGCTAAACTACAATAAAGTGGTGGAGGGGAAGAACAGAAATTCAGTAGATTAGATAAAGAGTAATAAAATGAAGGGAGAGGGACAGGAATAGGAAAGACAGTAAAATTAATCTAACATAACTTTCCTACATACACATAAGAGAACACCTAAGTGAATCCCACCATCATGTCCACACACAAGAATGAGGTCTTAATTAGAATAAGATATATGCCATGCTTGCATAACTTATCAAATTGGATTCTACTGCCATGACTAACTAAGAATAATAAATAAATTTTAAAAAGCCACAGGGAGTCAAAACTTCTCATAAGCATAATAAACAGCTGGGCATGGTGGCACACGCCTGTAATCCCAGCACTTTGGGAGGCTGAGACAGGAGAATCTTGAGTTCAAAGCCAGTCTCAGCAACAGTGAGTTGCTAAGCAACTCAGTGAGACCCTGTCTCTACATAAAACACAAAACAGGGCTGGGGATGTGGCTCAGTGGTTGAGTACCCCTGAGTTCAATCCCCAGTACCAAAAATAAAAGAATAACAAACAATCAAAACATGCAGAAAAATGGAGGTCACTCAAAAGATTAAGCCACAGGTCTGCAGAGTAAACACAAATGAGTATATGTACAGATGAATATATATATATATGTATGTATATATATTCAGTTATATATATCTTATATATATTCTATCTACATAAAATAATTCAGATATGTATTCTGTCTTATGTAGATTTTAAATGCATACTAATAAAAGTGGAAGAGAATAATGAGTTTCTAGATTCAGATGGACAAATCAGTCAGGAGTAAATATAGTTCTTCTGGAGAGCCATACTAATTTTCAATGTGATCATGGATTCTAATGAACATTAGGGGAGAGAATAAATAATTAATGTAGAGAGAAAAATCTGTACATAAATGACATTGCAAATTTAAATTAACTCCAGATTGACTTTCAAGCCTCTAAAAGACCTATCATAGTTGCAAACAAACATTTGTATCAAAAATCTCTATTTCCTAAACAAATCAAAAAGACAAAAAAGAATGAAAATATGTGGCTTTTAGTTTTTATTATGCAGTGAATTCCTACACCCACCAAAATCCATATGTTGAAGTGCTAACCCCCAATGTGGTAATATTTGTAGAAAAAATTAAATTTAGTATCTTTGGGAGATAATTAGGGTTAGATGAGGGCATCAGAGTCGGGAGTGCTTCAAACTAAGATTAGTATACTTTTAAGAAACCAGAGAATTCTCTCTCTCCTTTCTACCCTTGAGGATGCACCAAAGAAAACCCATGTAAATATGCAATATTTAAAGATAGAGGCCATCTGTAAACAAGGAAGTGAGTCATCACCAGGAATTATATTAGAATTTCAAGACTGTACATTAATCAATTCAGATGTTTAAGCTACTCTGTCTATAGCATTTTGTTATGGTAGTTCAAACAAACTAATTACTTTTTTTCGCTTTTTTTTCTCTTTGTAAAAATTTGTTCTAATTAATTATACATGACAGCAGGATGCATTTTGATTCATTGGACACAAATGGAGCACACATTTTCATTTCTCTGGCTATACACGATGTAGAGTTGTACTCTATGTGCAGTCATACATATATCTAAGGTAAGAATGTTCATCTCATTCCACCATCTTTCCTGACCCCATTCCCTGTCCCTTCCCCACCCTCTCCTTTGCCCAAAGTTCCTCCATTCTTCCCACTCCCCTCAATTATGAATCAGCATCCACTTATCAGAGAAAACTTTCAGCCTTTGTTGTTTTGGGATTGGCTTACTTCTCTTAGCATGATATTCTCAAGCTCCATCCATTTACATGCAAATGTCATCATTTTATTCTCTTTAAATGCTGAGTAATATTCCATTGTGTTTATATATCACAGTTTCTTTATACATTCATCTACTGAAGGGCATGTAGGTTGGTTCCACAGTTTAGCTATTGGGCATTGAGTTGCTATGAAGTTTGATGTGGCTATGTCACTATAGTATGCTGATTTTAAGCCCTTTAGGTATAGATTGAGGAATGGAATAGCTGGGCCAAATGGTGATTCCATTCCATGTTTTCTAAGGAATCTCCATATTACTTTCCATAGTGGTTGCATCAATTTGCATTGCCACCAACAATGTATGAGTGTACATTTTCCCCACATCCTTGCCAATATTTATTATTGCATGTATTCTTGACACCATTGGTCTACATGTCTATTTTGGTGCCAATATCATGATGATTTGTTACTATAACTTTGTAGTTTAAGGTCTGGTGTTGTGATGCCTCCTGCTTCACTCTTCTTGCTAAGGATTTCTTTGGCTATTCTGGGTCTCTTATTCTTCCAAACGAATTTCATGATTGCTTTTTCTATTTCGATGAGAAATATTTGTATATCATAACTGTGTCCAAGCATAAAATACAATGTGATGCTCTGATATATGCATGTCACAGAGATAGTTTCTTAAAACAATTGAGTACCTTGTCCCCACTCATAATTATAAGAGACAAACTTATGGGAAGATTGTTGTTCCCAACAAGAGCTTAATTGTATCCTGGTACACTAGGATTTCTTTCTTCTGCACAAACCTCTCAGCCAATGCAAGATAATACACCAAATTATGTAGACTTATTTCAATTTCTTTCATGTAGAGATATGGAATTTTAACACAGAATGATGGTGTTATGGATAAGGAAAATAGTTAATGTATGTTTTAACTTGACCTAACTTGACCTAAAACTCTTAAAGAAAAGCATCCAATGATTCAACCTTTATCATAAAAAGATTTTTCCCATAGATACTTCTGCTCCAGCTGTGGCTCTTCCATTTTACCTGTGTATTTAAAATGTCCTTTTAGTTAGAAATAATATCCTCTCTTTTCAGAAAATTCTACCCTTTTCTATAGGTGATACAAAAGGGAATCTTCATTTGGGATCATTACCAACTCTCATAGTTTGAAGTTTGAATAGTGACTTCAGAAGACTCAGATTCATCTGGATGCTCAATACTATAACTACTTTCTAGTATTCTTGAATGCTAATTTAAATTTCAATATCCAAACAATGAAAACTTTTAGGTTGGTGATTCTTTTGCTATTTGGTCTATTAAATGTGCACATTTCCAAAGATAAAATATTATTTTTTCTTTTCATCAGAAAATGCACAGTCTAAATCCATGTTGAAGAAAATAATTCTATAAAGAAGATTTTGCTTTTGTCATGAAGTAAATATGTGTCTATTAAAGAGCTAAAGATATCTTCTTTGAAGTAATCAGAAAAGTGTCACACAAAGTTCCTCATTATTCCACAGAACGTTACTAGCCTTGATTCAATGTTTTATACTCAAGTCTCTTGAACATTAGAAAATAGAGGAATTGCAGTTAGAGCTCTTACAATTGTTCTCACCACACATCATCCCTAATATTCAAATATGCATCAATATCATTAAAGAAGAATTAGTACATCAATGAGTTCTCTTCTCTTTGCAGGAAATTTCACAGAATTAAGTCCTTTTTAAAGATTGTTGGCACTAGAAAATTTCAGAATAATCAAATTCTGAATTCTCCCTTGAGAAATGACAAAAAGCAGGCTCTAATAAAGAAGTGCTTTGACAGTCATCAGAGCAAGACACTTTGTTTACAGTTTGCAAACAATTTGTAAATTGTGATTCCCAAATTTAATACCAAGAACTCAAGTTTAGCCAAATCATATTGTAACCCCTATTAGCCAAACATAGTTGTGTATTTTTTAAAAATGGCTTTTTAAGTGGATATGAAAGAAGGGTCTTATGATACTGTCACAAATTAACTAATAATTAATCTTTTGTTTAAAAATATATTTTATACTCCATATATGTTTAAATATAAAGTATTGAATAACTTTCAAGATGGATATTAAGAGATTTAAAGATATGATGGGAAATGAATGAATAATATCTGAAGAATGAAGAACTGATAAAAGCATCTGCATTTTAACTTGTTTTTACTCTGTAAAATTTCAGATTTCGATCTGGAGTTGTGGCTGAGTGGTAAAGCACTTGCCTAGCATATGTGAAGCACTGGGTTCCATGAATAAAATAAATGTCCACCAATATCTAAAGAAATATTTTTTAAAAACTTTCAGATTTCTAGAAAGAAGTACAGATTTCTTTTTTCCATTTCATGTGCTTTAAAATTATACTACAGATATTTAATGTTTTAAATCTAGTCTGCCAGGAAAAGAAATCAGTCCATAGACTATAACATTGCAATGTATTTAAGTGCTCAATTGATACTCAACAACCATGATGAATCTAAAATGTTCAGAAAAATCTATAAAATTTGTGTTTGGATTATGATGATACAGGCTTGATTAATGATAGAAGGATGAATGTAAAGATAACCATATGTTTATATGTTGGCAAAATAGCCTCCAAAAATTTTATTATTTGCTGAAAGAAACATATGTTTAAGTTTCTTTTCTCTACACTACAAATTAATGGCATTTATATTCATGGGCTTACAAGAAATTTCATTGTGGAGAAGTGATAATTTAATGTGGTAATTTTCTTAGTACTCTTGTTATAGTTAAATATTGTTCTAATTTATAAGCCAGGCTCAATTTACTAAAACAAAGGAAATCAAATGTTCTTCTAAGGAGTAGGACATATCCATTCAAACTTTAAAATGAGCATTAAAATAGGCATAAGACAAAGCCTATTTTTGAATTTATAAAAAAATTAGACTCATAAAGTTAGCATCAGTAAAAATAACTTTAATATACAGTGGTGGATCCTTTTCCTGCCACATATATACTCCCTGTCACTGACTTTCCTTTTTCTCTCCTCTTTTTTTTCTTGAATATTATCTATGCAAAAGTAGAATTTTAAAAGGAGTTTTTACATATTTTTGTATTCAAACTTGAAGTCTCTAGAGACAAGTAATTTTCTCTACAGTGTGTTTAAACTTGAAATAACATTCTAAATTTATAATTTTATAGAGACAAATATTTGTAATATGTAAATACATTAGGAAGAAAATTTGGATTTAAAAAGTATGAGATAGGTAGAATCAATATTATCAAAATGGCCATACTTCCCAAAGCGATATATAGATTCAATGCAATACCAATTAGAATCCCAATGTCACCCCTTATAGAAATAGAAAAGGCAATATGAAATTCATTTGGAAGAATAAGAGACCCAGAATAGCCAAAGCAATCCTTAGCAAGAAGAGTGAAGCAGGAGGCATCACAATACCTGACTTCAGATTATACTACAAAGCTATAATAACAAAAACAGCATGGTACTGGCATCAAAATAGACATGTAGACCAATGGTATAGAATAGAAGACACCGAGACAAACCCACTTACATACAGTTACCTTACACTAGATAAAGGAGCCAAACACATACACTGGGGAAAAGACAGCCTCTTCAACAAATGGTGCTGGGAAAACTGGAAATCCATATGCAGCAAAATGAAACTAAACCCCTATCTCTCATCATGCACAAAATTCAACTCAAAGTGGATCAAGGACTTGGGAATCAGACCAGAGACCCAACGCCTAATAGAAGAAAAAATAGGCCCAAATCTTCATCATGTCGGATTAGGACCATACTTCCTTAACAAGACTCCTATAGCACAACAAGTAAAATCAAGAATCAACAAATGGGATGGATTCAAACTAAAAAGCTTCTTCTCAGCAAAAGAAATAATCAATGAAGTGAACAGAGAGCCGACATTCTGGG
>PVHX01024821.1:0-23391 GCA_004024805.1 Geosciurus inauris | reverse complement strand
AAACAACGTGCATTAACAGAACTGAAGACTACATATAAATGTAATGTGCTTATGTTACATTAGCAATAAAGGGAAAACATGATAACAGCAATGTTCCACACCCTTTAAGGAGTATTGATTAATGGAATAAATATGACCTCAGCAAAGCTAATAACACCTGACTTTTATTTCTTGTAAATAAATGCAATTGTCAACTGCTTTTCCATAAGGAAAAACATTTTGTTTCAAAATATATGGACATCTTTATGACTTAAACTCTAGGAAAGAATAAAACAAATCAAAAGAGCCCATTATTAAACTTTGAAAATGAAATGACAGTAGATAAGTCAAAATTCAATTAGAAATACCAAATGAGTTACCATCTGATCAATTGAAACTGATATTGTTTAGTCAAACAGAATACATGGAGAATACAAATAGTTGTATAATCTTTATTTAGAATTAAAAGTGCATGTCTATGCCTATTCCTGTATCTACATACAGGTATACAGACTTACAATGACAACACTCTTATGAAAATCAATAGAAATATTCAAGAAATTAACTCAAATCAGGAAATACAATATGAGTTTATATGTCCTATACAGATTTTCCAGATAATTTTGCAAATAATAGAAACAAATGAAAATTAATCATCAAAAATTGTTTGATCAACATTGTGAAAATATGTTCTCTTTAGAAAGATGATCATTTTTGCTTTTTAAAGTGCCTTAAATCCTCTTTAAAAAGCGCCTGTAACATGCTTAGTGTATGATAACTTCCTAGTAAATAGCAAGGCATATTTTAGGTTCATATAGGTTTTGAAGATTATCAACTACACATGACCTAAATTATTATGTAATAAATATATATTTTAAAAATTCCAACAAGTGCAGGAGCAGAAAAATCATGAAATGGTCCCATATCCAACTTAATTCTTTTTTTGTGTGTGTGTAGTCTGGGTATCAAACCCAGTACATGGTGCATGCTAGGCAAGCACTCTGCCCTTGGTCTATATCTTTAGCACTTTTTATTCTTATTATGATACAGGTCTCACTAAGTTGCTGAGACTGGTGTCAAACATGAAATCTGCCTCATTTTCCTGAGTAGCTGGGAATAAAGCTGTATGCCACCACATCTGACCTTTCTGTGACAAGTAAAAGGACACAGGAAATTTATTATACCCTATATTAATTATTATTTCCTATTTAATCAAAGTATATCAGCTTAAAATGAAGAATGTGCTATTTTCATTAATATCACCTGGTGGTTCCAAGATACCACTGTTCTATCAGTATCAGATGATATTGTTTGAAAATGGGAAAGCAATCTGATTTAAAGAACTTTCATTTTTTTTTATAAAGTTGAAAGAAAGAAAGTCAGGATAAAAATAAAATACATACCTAGAGCAATATGAACGAATTGAGTAAGAAAATACAGTGTATTTAAATATAAATTGTACCAGGTTTACTATTATCAGGGAAGCTTAACATTGCTTCTATGATTTAACTTGAATGGAATAGAACTCTTTTGACTCTATTGCATTTATAAGACATGCACCATGATCAAAGAGTGCCATCAGAAAAACTAGCCTTTGTTTGTGGTTCTAGAAAACAACTAGGAATAGGATCTTCCTATTTCCATTGCCATATTCCATACCCATCCAAGTTATATGATATGTATTCCCCTCTCAAAGTGAAGTATTATAATTAGTTAATTGTAGCATATTACATATGAATCAGTATGCATGGCACTCTAAAGAAATACAGATGCAATAATTATAATAAGCAATAAATAATTAAATGGCTGCTTACACTGGGAATTAAATCTAAAGGCAACATGATGCACTAGAAAATATTGACGTTAGTTAAAATATAGGCACTACCTTCTAAAACTGAAAGAATACACATGTATGGATATTTAAAACTAACTTTTTATCAACCCACCTCTACAAGGTTGAATACTTTTATACATGTACCTTCTCCAACTAAACTGTAAACTTTTCATTGGGAAGAACAGCTTATAATATATGTATGCTAGTACGTGGTTCCTGGCACATAGCTGACACTTAATGACAGTTTTCAAAATAGATGAATGTCATTACCTTCATAGTGGAAATGAAAAGAGTTTAAGGAACACTAAGTTTTCATGGTGTCCTTTTGGGGATCATTAATTTAAAAATGCCTTGCTTGCACTTAATTCTAACTAACACTGATTGTTCTGATAATATTCTATCATCCCAGGAGAATATGTTTGCACTTTGGATGTCATTTTTAATTTATATGATGGATGTTTTTATTATTATCAGGTGTTGAATTTTAACAGTTTCACATTCTCACATTTGGCCTCTTTATCTCCTGAATTTAGAAGCTCAATGACAATTTTAATGTTATATAATTTTATTTTCAAAGACGTATTGAAAAATAAATGCTAGTCCAAGCAGTATACTGCATGACACAGAGACTTAAGGGTGACTGAAAATTAATGGTAAGGTGTCCAAAGTAAAATAAATCGATCTCAGAGTGTGCGAGAAATTAATGGAGACTGACATATTTATGACAGTTTCAGTATAACTCTCTTACAACTCACTTCAAAGGTAATTACTTTCAAGAACTAACACAAGCAATCAACCTGTTTTTACCAACTATTTTACTTTACTTGAATGCTATCAGAAATTGTGGCTTCAGAGATGATTGGAAAGTAAACAACAGTCTGGATAAAGACTAAAACCTTAATAACCAGATTCAGTGTTTTAAAAGGACATTATTTTTTATAGTTCTTTGAAACAATACAGACAAAATTCATTGAGAAAGTTGGAGCAATTCATGAGAAAGAGCTGCAAACAAGTACACACAAAAGTTCAAACAAATCCATGGATAACAACATATAAAGTCATTTAGGATCTGAGTTGTTAAAAATTACAAAATAATTTTGAGTGTTTTTTGTTTCTGCTACAAATAAGATGAACTTAAAGCTGAGTAATTTACATTGGCTATGCTATTACTAAATAAATCAATGTTTAATGTAGAAGAGGAGGATTATATTGGTGTATTCACTGTTATTAACTTAGTACAGTTTTTCTTAAAACATTATTTAAATCCGTTTAAAATGGAGTGCTATATTATTGTCTTCTGTCAAAATAAAGTGACAGGGAATGCTTTATCTCCTCCAAGAATCTTTAATTACACTTCATTATGTCCATCAGCATACATTTTTGAGGTGTCTCAAAGGAGAGTCTAATATTGATAGTTACTAATAACTCACCAACCTACATGGATATTGGCTTTAATGTCATTTTTCCATTAACATATATTAATTGCATTGGAGCTTAAGACAGTTTATTCAGCCAGTTATTGTTGCTAGGAATCATACTAAATTAATGTTTTCCAAAGAATTGAAAGAATAAATATGTATATATATAATTTATATATGAACAAGTTATATGTAATATGTATAATTTGTTTATAATTATATATAATATATACTAAAGTGTACATAAACAATTTTTATATGTAGTTTCTTACATTATAAAGACAATACAACTTTCATCTATATTTGATAACATAATTATGATTTTCTCATTCATAATCTACTTTTTATGTTCCAAACGTGACCATTTTCCTTATATACTTAAACCCGTCTATTAGAGAACCATCAAATCACCCACCTCCCACTGGCACTACTGTTTTCTTCTATAGCTATCTAATTTATCTTTAGCACATAAACATCTTCTAATATACCATATAATTTACTTATATAATACATGTTGTTTACCTCCATGGGGGTAGATGCTTATGTTTGCCTTATTCACCATAATATACTGAATACCCAGAACAAAACCAAGAACTTAGTGGGTAAAAATCAATAAATATGTGTTAAATTAAAAATAAATTAATGAAATTTCAAAGACTGGTATTCTTTTAAAATTATGATAAGATGTGAGCTAAATGACATATCTGAGGTATATAATGTTTTAATGAACAGCATCTTCCAGTATTTTATCTTAAATAATCCAAAGAAATTTTGAAAGTGACATCCTCTCTTTCAACTCACATCAGTTCAGTAATGAATACACAAGTAGAAATGATAGACAAATAAGTGTTTTTTTCTGGATCTCAAATTAAAAGTCATATGCACTTTGAAAGGTCAGGTTCAAACTCAGGGAATAGGGAAATATAAGAAATATAAGAAAGGGAATATAGTTTGAAAATCCAATATTTATTGATTGCTAATTATCAGAAAGTAATTTTCATTTGGAGATCTGAAAATAGGAAAGAAAAGGAAGAAAAATTTTAAGAATATAGTATGAAGTAATTACAGAAGTTTTTTTCTTTTTTAAAAATTACAGTAATAGGCCGTAATTTGTTGATGTCAGCAGGATGGTGGACTAAGATGAGCTAGACTAATTGCCCCACAGAAACACTAAGTAAACAACCACATGCTGACTGAAGGGTTATGGAAAATAATATTCTTTCAAGACGTGCCCCCTGCCGTCTTGAAAGGGGCAGTGTGGCTCCGGAGGAGGAAGGGGAAATTAGACAAACATTAAACCTCTCCTAGTATGTCCTTTCCCAGTAACAATGGGCCATGGGGGAAAAAGCAAACTTTCATCCCTTCCTGGGTTCATTCCCAGCATCTCCACCAAAAGCAAACATTCACCCCATCCCAACCACAATGGGTCCTGAAGGGAAGAAGCCAAATACAGAAATGCTGGGCCCTGGACTTTTACCCTTCAGTTGCAGATGAGTCCTAAAGGGAGAAAAGCAAATAGTGAAGCTCTAGGTAACAATGGGTCCCAGAGGAAGGAAGGTAAGCAGTGAACAGTGAGTTGTGAGCATTTCTCAATGACAATGGGTTTCAACCTTTTTACAACTGCCTTTCTGAGTTAAAATTTTAAACTGAACAACTAAGTCCCTGACTGTCCGAACAGTGTGTCTGCAGTCTCCAATGATTAATTCACCCTCATTGTAAACTATAAAACTCAGACTCCTGTAATCTGGGGCCATTTCCATACCCAAAAAATGACACACAACACACACACACCTCGTGCCAGATTGATTGACTTTGCTGCAGAATAAAGGAAAGCCTGCTGATCCAAGGTCTGCTTCCTGTCTCCTGCCTCCTTCATTTGTGTGCCATGTGCTCACACTGACCAAAGTAGCTTTGTGGGAAATCAAGAAAACAATTAAATATATTTTAAATTACATACTACACCAAGAGGAATAGAAGTGAATTATTTCAAAATTATGAAGTTATATAGGAAAAATCTGTTAATGTCATACCTCAATGGTGAATGTGTGTAATGTTTCCCTCTGAAGTAAGAAATAAGATAAGGATGCCTGTCTGTAGTAAGTCCGCCCAATATACTGTTGGAAATTATGCACATAGTAAATGGGAAGGAGAATGGAAAGGAAGAAACAAGATTATCTCTATTTGTAGATGGCCTTAGCCTATATATAGAAAAATAAAGATTCGACAAGAAGGTGCTGTGGTTGTAGCTCAGTGATAGAGCACTTGTCCAGCATGTATGAGGCACTGGGTTTAATCCTGAGTTCCTCATAAAAATAAATGAAATAAAGGTATTGTGTCCATCTACAATTAAAAAGTTTAAAAAGATTCAACAAAAATGTTAGAACTAATAAATGAATTCAGAAAAATTGCATGATACAAAATCAACATCCAAAACTCAACCGAGTTTCTACACAAAAATGAACACACCAAAGGTAAATTATGAAAACATTTACATTTATAATAGCATAAAAACAATATATTTATTTACAAACTAAACCAAGGAAGTGAAAGATTTGTACACAAAAAGCACTAAGCATTTTTAAAATAAGTGAAAAATGACACAAACAAAAAGAAATATATCCTTTGTTCATAGATTGAAAGACTTATTGTTAGTAATGTATCATTACTTCTCAAAAAGATCAACAGATTCAACTCAATATCTATAAAAATTTCAAAGGTATTTATTTACAGAAATATATAAATCATCCCCAAATTGATATGGAATCTCAAGAAACCTGAAATATGCAAAATAATCTTGAAAAAAATAATTAAGGTTCATACTTCTTCATTTCCAAACATACTACAAATTTAAGTAATTAAAATATATGATACTGGCATAAAGAGAGATAGATAGAGCAAGGGAATGAAATAGAGCACAGAAATGACCTTCAGATATATAGTCAAATGATTTCCAACAAAGGTTCCAAAATCATTTAATTGTAGAATGTCAGTAATTTTAATAAATGTCTCTGGGAAATTTTGATGGTCACAAGCAAAAAAAAAAAAAAAGTAAATAAAGATGGACCCATGCCTCCCAATATACAAAAAAAATAGAACTCAAAATGTACTAAAGACCTAAATATCAAACTTTAAATAATAAACCTGCTAGAATAAATTGAAAGGAAAATATTCATGATATTGGAATCGTTAATGATTTCTTCGCTAATACACCAAAACACAGAAACAAAAGAAGAAATAGATAAATTTGACTATATTGAATTTTAAAACTTCCATAAATTAAAGAACAACAACAATCAACAGAGTGAAAAGGCAACCAATAAAAAGGGTGAAAATATTTTCAAATCATATATTTGACATGGGGCTAATATTCAGAATATATAAAGAACTCACACAACTCAGCACCAAAAAAACAAAGTATAAATAATCTATTTAAAAAATGTCCAAAGGATATGAGAACACATTTCTCCAAGATAAATGTATGACCATGAAGCACAGAAAAAAAGATATTTCACATAATTAATCATTGGTAAATGCAAATCAAAACTACATTGAAATACCACTTCACAGCTATTTAAATATCTACTATCAAAATAGACAATAACAAATGATGACAAGAATATGTGGAAATTGGAACCAATGTATATTGTTGAAGATATAAATTTGAGAGTATTATGACAGTTTCTCAAATTTAAATTTAAATGCATTTGTGATATAATTCAGAAATTCTACTTTCAGATGTGAACACAAAAGAATTGAAAGTAGGGTCTCCAAAATACAATTATAAACCTATGTTCATAGAATTTCTCATAAAATTCAAAAAGTGGAAGCACTATAAGTGTCCATCAACAGATGAATGAATAAACAATATATGGCATATAAATAAAAGGAAATACTATTATTCATTTATAAAAGATATCTGGACAAACACTATATCATGGATGAAACATGAGAATATTATACCAAGTGAAATAAGCAAGTCACAAAAAGGCAAATACTGTATGAATCTACTTAAGTGAGATGAATAGTCAAAGTCATGGAGATAAAAAGTTTAATGGTGTTTTCCAGCTGATTGGGTCAGAAGTGGAAAAAGCTATCACTGTTTAAAGGGAAAGAGTTGTAGTTTTGCAACATGAAAAGTTTGTAGATGGATAATAGTAATGGATTCAGAACAAAGTGATATACTTAATAAAACTGAATTATATGAGTAAATGATTAAGGTAGTATCTTTCATGTTTATTTACTTCATAACACTTTTTTTTTAAAAAAAGTTTGTAGAATACGACAAATACTCATTGAAGAGAGAGCAGTATAAATTGGAAACAAAAAGAAAAAGTCTAATAAATCAAGGGATTTTCAACAAGTAATGAACTAAGAAGTCAGTTGAGTATGTTAATCACTGATTCCCTTTAAAAATATAAAATCAGAGAAATTGTGAAAGATAATCCCAGACTGCAAGTAGTTAAAGTGTTTATATGCTATGACAGCAGATCTAAAATGATTTTTACAATAGTTTGGAGTCAAAATACAGTGAACTATCTCAGCAAACATTTGAAGGAAAGACACATTTTAGATATGTAGTATTTTTATTTAATCGAGACATGGTCATACATATAGATGGTAGAAGACCAAATGGAAAAACAGCTTAACTATGCAAAAAACGTGGAATTGAAGGGAAGAATATATTTTTTCTCAAAGAGAGAGGAGAAAATAGGGTGAATGGAAAGACTTAAGTATTCTTAAGTGTAAATGAGAGAAGATGAAAAAAAACCAAAAATTGTTTTAATAAATTTAAATAAATAGTTATAGAATCTCACAAATTTTGAGCAGCATAGGGTAAGACCAGGCAGTTGAATAAAAAATTTTCATCAGATTATGAGAATAATGTGATAAGCAATAATAAAGGGCCTTATAAAAAATGGTGTCCACAAGTACCATGTACCCTCATACAATTAGAAAGCATGCACTTGTACTGGTCCCCTGATGGGCACTTTTAAAAACATATTTTACAACTCTTTTTATAAGTCTGGAAGAAGAAGAAAAAAATTGACTATTGCTTGTTGCACTCATTGCTTTTAATATAAATGACAACTTAATTACCTAATGAAGACCTGCAGTACCCAGAATAATGCCTAGAGCATATAGACACTAAGGAGATTTGTTGATTTATTAATAACATGATGTCTATTTAAAATGTATAATGCAATAGAAAGCAAATTTTATAAAAGGCTAAATGAGTGGTTTTTCTGATATTAAAAAAAACAGATAAAAGAAAAGAAATGCAATTTGAAACTACAGTCATTAAAACATCCTTTTGGGTTGGCTGATCTGCAACTAAAGTTTTCTCAGGTATATTTTCAAAAAGTTCTTCCACATAACCATTGCTTACCTGATTTATGGATAGCAAATTTAGATAAGCATAGTTCTTAGAGATGACTATTCTATTTATCATTTCATGTGTAGTATACTCCACAAATACAAAATATTTTGAGGATAAAAGGTTTCAGTGTTTCAGCTGTTGTAGAAATAGAAATGATGCTATCACCCTAAAATAATTTTTCAGTGTAAGGGAAAAGTAACATCAGAAAAACAAGAGATAAAGGTATATTTCACTTTTATAAAGTGATAAAACATATTGTACAAGCACTTCTAAAATGAGAAAACAATACTAGTCAATACAGTTTTTAATGAGTTATATTTAAGCTTGATAAAGCACTTCAGATCTTTCATATTCAGAGAATTTTTTTTAAAAGACTTCCTAAGGAGTGAGAAAATAAGGATGCCAGCAATAGAATGATACGAGAATTAATTTATGTTTAGACACATAGGTTTGTTTGTTCTTACAGGCAACTCATTTAAAAAAAAAGTATTAATTATCAGCTTTGTGCAAGGCAATGAGAAGTAACAAAATGCCTACTTTTATGGAACAACATTGGGTTTTAAGGAGTATTTATGGATCAAAGAGTTGGTTCTTTAAAAACATACACAAGATCAAAAAATCCTTATACAAACTAACCAAAAGAAAGAGAGAGAAGACCAAAATCAACAAAATTAAACATGATAAATGAGATATAATCACAAACAATTCTGAAATCCAGATGATCATTAAAAATTATTTTTAAAATATATACTCTAATAAACAGAAAAGCTGAGAAGATATTGACAAATTTCTAGACACATATGAACTACCCAAATTGAACCAATGAGGACATAGAGAACGTAAGTAGAGCAATATCAAGCAATGGGGTTAAAGCAGCAATTAAAAGCCTTCCAACATGGGCTGAGGTTATATACCTCAATGGCAGAGCGCTTGCTTAGCACTTGTGAGGCACTGTGTTCAATCCTCAGCATCACATAGAAATGAATAAAATAAAGGTATTGTGTCCATCTACAACTAAAATTATTTTTTTAAAAAAGACTTCCAACAAGGAAAAGCCTAGGATTAGATGAATTCTCAGTCATCTTCTACCAAAATTTTAGAAGAAATAACGGCAGTCTTCCTCAAATTATTCTGTGAAATATAAAGGGAAGGGACATGCCTGAATTATTCTATGAAGCCAGTAACACCCTGTATCAAAACCAGACAAAGACACATCAAGGAAAGAATACTATAGATATCTCTGATGAATATAAACAACAAAAAACAAACAAGCCCTTAATAAAACATTAGGAAACTACACTCAATACACAATAAGAAGAGTAAGAAAAGAGTATACCATTATCAAATGAGTTTCATTCTAGTGAGGCAAAATTGGTTGAATATATGGAAATCAATAAATATAATCCACCCTGTTAACAGAATTAAGGAAATGAATCACATGACTATCCCAATAGATGCAGAAAATGCATTTGAAAAATCCAGCATACATGCATGTGAAAAAGACTAGAGAAACTGGGGATAGAAGGAACTTACCTCAACATTATAAAAGCTATATATAACAAACTCAAAGCCAACAACATACTAATTGGAGAAAAACTGAAATCATTTCCTTCCAAATCTGAAACAAGACAAGGATGTCCACTTCACCACTTGTATTCAATATAGTTCTTAAGTATATAGTTCTTGAGTATAGACAGAGTCATCAGGCAAGAGGTATATAAATAGGAAAACAATAACTCCAATTAAATGTTTGCTCATGATGTGATTCCATATTTAGAAGATAAATAAATAAATACACAAATACATAAATAAATAAATCTACCAGAACACTTCTAAAGCTGATAAGTGAATTCAGCAAAGTAGTGGGATACAAGATCAACATTCAAAACATCACTTGGGAATAAATATAACCAAGGAAGTGAAAGTCCTCTACAATGAAAACTATGGAAAACTAAAGAAAGAAATTGAAGAAGACCTTAGAAGACAGAAAAACTTCCAATGTTCTTGAGTAGGAAGACAATATTGCCCAAATGGATGTATTTCCAAAAGCGTTATACAGATTAAATAAAATCCCCATTAAAGCATTAATGACATTCCTCACAGAACTAGAAAACAACAGTCCTAAAATTCATTTGAAAGAATAAGGAGCCAAAGAAATCCTGAGCAAGAAGAGTAATGCTGGAGGCATCACAACACATCATCTCAAATTATAATAACAAAGACAGTATGATATTGGTATAAAAACAGACATAAAGGATGATGGTCTAGAAGATACAAAGACAAACCCACACAGTTACACTCATTTGATACTTGACAAAGGTGCCAAAAATATATGTGGGGGAAAAAGACAGACATTTTTAACAAATGGTGCTGGGAAAACTGTGTATATTCATGTAGAAGAATGAAACTAGATCCCTATCTCTCATGCTACACAAAAGTCAACTGAAAGTGCATCAAATATCTAGAAATTAAAACATAATTTTTGTAACTGCTGGAAGAAAACAGGGTCAACACTCCAATATATTGGTGCACACACAAACTTCCTTGATAACAACCCTAAAGTTCAGGAAATAAAATCAAGGGACTGGGGTTGAGCCACTTGCCTAACACATGTGAGGCACTGGGTTGGATCCTCTCAGCACTACATAAAAATAAATAAATAAAATAAAGGTATTGTGCTCATCTACAAATAAAAATATTTTTAAAAAGAAATAAAATCAAGAATCACTAAGTGGTACAGCATCATACTAAACAGCTTCTACTCAACAAAGAATGATTAATAACATGAGAAGGTAGTCCACAGAATGGGAGAAAATCTTTGCCAGTTACTCCTCCTACAGGGGATTAATATCCAGAATATAAAGAACTAAAAAAAAAAAAATCAAAAAATCCCACAAATAACCCAAACAATAAATGGGCAAAAGAACTAAACACATTTCTTAAGTAAAGAAATTCCAATGGCCAAGAAATATATGAAAAAAAATGTTCATCATCCCTGACAATCAGGGAAATGCAAATAAAAGCTACACTGAAATTTTATGTCACCCTAGTTACAATGGAAATCATCAAGAATGAAAATAATGATGTGGGTGTGGATGTGGGGGAAAAGGTACAATTACATAGTGTTTTCTGGATTGCAAAAAAGTATAATCACTCTGGAAAGCAGAGTGAAGATCCCTCAAAATGCAAACCAAAGAACCACCATATTGCCCAGGTATCCCACTCCTTGATATTTATCCAAAAATCTAAAGTCATCATATTACAATGATACCAGGGTATCAATATAGTATCACATTTTAAAACAGCCAATGGAACCAGCCCAGATATGCATCAACAGATGAATGGATAAAGAAAATGTGGTAGGTATGCATATGTATGTGTATATATACATACAAAAACCTGATAGAGTTTTACTCAGCCCAAAATAAGATTGAAATTATGAATTTGCCAGTAAATGGATGGAACTCAAGGACATCTTGCTAATTGAAATAAATCAGACTAAGAAAGTCAAGGGTTGAATGTTTTCTTTCATATGTGGAAACTAGGACAAAGTAAGGTGAAAAAAGTAAGGTAGATCCTACAAAAATAGAGGGAAGGGGGAGAAAATTCAGAATGAAATACGTAAAATTATGCTATGTATATATATGAAGATGCCACATCAAATTCAACTATAAACAAATAGAAGGAAGACCATTAAAATAGAGGAAGGTGAATAGGAAGAAGGGGATGGGAGGAAAAAAGAAAGCACTGAGGACTGAAATGGAGTAAAGTATATCCCATACATGTATGATTCTGTCAAAATAAATTACACTATGATGTATAACTATAACATACTAATAAAAATTTTTAAAAAGAACCATTTGTATAATTAACAGAAGCACCAAATGATTTTATGATAGCATATCTGTGGTGTTATATCTATTTATATTTTTATTATGAATGTTGGTAAGAGCTTTGTTTGCTCATTTTAGTAGGCTCTAGCTAATGTGCACATAGATCAAAATGTAATGACAAAGAGATTTCAAGCACTAGCATCCACTCAATTATACGTACTCTAAATCATTTGCCTACTCTGTATATCATAAATAGCAGAGTCAATCAAATATATTGTGTCATGAAATGAATCAGATATTAACTCAGCTGTTACACTGGTTTTCAATGCACTGAATTTTGTTATAGATGCATAAACTTTTCTTTAAACAAAATTTTAAATTCCATTAGTTTGCTTTTATTGTATTCTGTAAGCAATTTAATACAACAATACAAGCAGTTCTTTTTGTATGTGCCAAGGGAAATATTTATCCTTGATTGTTGTGAAAAATCTATTTAGATGTTTTAAAGTAATGTAGTACCCTATAAACTTTTAATTACTGTTTATTCTTAGAGTGCTTTTTTTTTCCTTCTGGTCAATAAGTTTAAATAATGAGATATCAAATTTTACTATATTAGTGCTGATCACAAATAATGAATGCTTTTAAATATCCCAATAGGTAAGATAATTCACATGCAAATGCATCAAGTGATTATATGTATATACACACAGAGATGTATTTTCATTGTCATGAATGCTATTCCTTCCTTGCCATTGTATGTGTGGCACATATTAGGCACTACAAATCATTTGTTGAACTCATAAATGAATGTATATATACATATATTTTTTTCAAAGGATCTTAAATGCCCCCTTAAGACTCATGGGTTAAAGACTTAGTCCACAGCTTGACAATATTGAGAGGTTGTGGAAACTTCAATAGATTGAGCATAGTGGATGGTACTTTGGTCATTGGAGGCATTACTTTGAAGGGTATATTGAGACCCTGCCCCTTCTTCTATTTCATGCTCTGGTCCTAAGATGAATGTTTTTGCCACACATGGGGGCCAGTGTGTGCTGTCTTGCAATGGGATCAAAAGCAATGAAGCCAACCTATCATGGGTGAAGCCTTGAAAACTGTGAGCCAAAATAAACATTCTCTCTTTATAAACTAATACTTATCTCAGGTATTATTTACAGTAAGAGAAAACTAAGTAACATGGATTCTCAAATCTTTCTGTATTCCACAACTTCCATTACCATCTCTATCCAATGACTTCCAAATATTTACCTTTAGCCTACTCGTATTTCACTTTTGAAATTTAGCCATATTTTTCTTTGTTTCAATGTATATGATCTATGTCTCCAACAGACCTTTCATAGAATATCAAAATCAGCAAGTTCAAAAATTAAATCCCTATTGTCCTTCCCTCAGTCTTCTCTTCTACTTCCTAATTCATATGCTTTGTAGTTCCCTGCATTTTGCTCTATATATATCACCAATTTTTCTTTTTTAAATATTTGTTTAGTTGTTGATAGATCTTTATTTTATTCATTTACTATTTATATATGATGTTGAGGATCAAACCCAGTGCCTCATGCATACTAGGCAAGTGCTCTGCCACTGAGCTACAGGCCCAGCCCAACACATCACCAATTTTTAACCATTCTGCACTCTGAATATGCCCCAGATTTCTCTTTTGTTTATCCCCTAGACCTCTTCCTTTATTCAGAAAATCACTGCCTATGACTAAAATTGTATGTGCAGGTAAAAAATGCAAAAAGGAATGTAAAAGTAGGCCGAAGACTGAGAAAGGATAAAATAAAGACAGATATATATTTAATGAAATTGATACACATAATATAGAATGCAATAATCTATTAGGGCTAATAAACAAAATCCATAAAAGTCATGGCTTATAAAAAATATAAGTTAATTTGTCAAAATTCTGAAGGCTGGGACATCCAAGATCAAGATACTGGCAGACTCAGTGTGCACTAAGGCCCTTTCTCTGATTCACACAGGGCTCCTCTTTGCTGTGTTCATTCCTACATGATGAAAGAGGTGGGGGTGTCCCTTTGGCTTCTTTTGTACAGGTACAAATCCCACTTAAAAGCACTCAACGACCATGACCTAATCATTCCCCAAAGGGTGCATATTCTCATATCATCATTTCAGTAGTATTTGGACATATTTAATTTGGAGGGACATAAACATTCAGATTATAGCATAAAGTAATATAAATACTAGGTTATTATTATTTTATAAATTGCATCACTAAGATAAAGACTTGCATCCTTGATTGTGAAAGTTAATGGCAAAGCCAATATTAGGACATCAATTTCAAGTTCTTTCTGATTCTAAATTTTGGTATCCAAATTCCAACTATGTGTTTAGAATGAAACAATGGTTAATCAGGAATTGTAATGGTCTACATATTCTATTTTGAGAAGAATCTGACTTCGCACATTTTATGTAAAACTGAAGCTTTGGATGATTCATTTAGCAAAATAATTAACCATTCTCCATTGAGAATTAAAGTGAGTTTTGAACTTGACCCCATACTGAGTCATCTGCCTTGACCATTCAGTGTTTACTACATTTCAATTTTCCATAGGAGCTACAGTTCCTGAAAGGAGAGCATTTCCTGTTTCTTTTCATAATTCCAATCTCCATTATGGTTCCTCAATGACCTAGAATGGGTATCTTTATGTGGATCATCTGTGGATTATGGCAGGATTATTGTTATTTAAAGATGACATTGACCTTAAGTAGATAAAAAAGGGAACTGGCATGGCTAAAGACCCTACTTCAAAGATTACAGCACTTCTTTATTAAAAAACTTTGTACCCCATTCCATAATATTTTTGCTATATTTACCCTGTTAGGGATGAGATATATGTAGTTTAAGCTATTTCATTTTTTACCCCAAAAGACAATTAAAAAATATATATCATTACTTGATTTATAAATGGAAATATCCCCTCACCCATCCATCAGACTTATTTTTTTACTTTTACTCATGATATTGTATTTTTGCTACATTTGTTGTTTACTGTATCATGAGAAAAGTATTGTAACTTGGTTTTAAATTTTCTTAATACAAGTAGACTCTACTCAAAATTATGTTGTAACTACAGGGGAATATTTTAAAGAATAAATCACTTAACAGTTTTAAAGTTTGGAATAGTTAATGGAATTTATATGACATATAGTTAAGCATATCAGAGCTAAATTTGGTATTCTTTTTACCTTTAAAAAATTTAGCATTAGGTAATTATCTATCACATTCTTAAAGACAAGAAACATTTTAATGTTGTTAATGGTACTTTTTATAAAGCAATATAAATTTAGTTTCTTTACTGCTAATGCAAGGCCAGTCTGAGGAGGAAGTAAATTAATTCTTAGTGCATAAAAAAAATAAAAATAAAAAATGTTATAACTTTTGCTTTGCTCTCTAAATTATTTCCTATGTTTCTCTCTAGGGAATAAAAGTTGAAGCATTTACCAGGAGAACTGACATAGAAGGAGCTCCTGGTGGTCTAATCAAAAGAGACAACAGGAGTTATTCTTTCATTGTATATATGCACTGCTCTGTCAGTTGAAATATGAGGCTTTAGAAGCAGCAATACTTGGGCATATTTAAAGAAATAGTGTTGTTTTAATTTCAAAATACTTATATGGAGATTCATGAAACATAGTATATTTACAGTCTCAAGAGCATATTTCTTTGATTATAATGCTTAGTTACAAATGTGCAAAAATACATTGCAATATGAATCTGTACTCCCTCCATATTCTTCCAAATAAATCCTCAGGGTACTAATGCATACTTAAGTTAAAAATTAAATATCTATGAGCTTGATGTTGAATATAAATAAAATATTTATATTAGATCATATTGGATTTTCAAAAAATGCAAGGATTCTCAGAAATTTGAAATGATTATTTAAATTAAAAGGATAAAATTCACAATGTTGCAGTTTAATAATGTCATTATTATGAATCTCATGTGTACTTTTATTTATATCTTTCAGGAATAGTAGTTTTGCTTTTACATTATTTTTAATACAGGAGATACTTTCAACAAATTTTTGTGTTTTTTTTTTTTTTGAAAAGTGATCATTCTAGATTTTATCAGATGCAAGGGAGTTAAAGATTGCTAAAATAGCATTTCCTGTTATAAAGTGAAATCAATAACAATTACTAATTAATTAGAACTCTAATTACAGACTAGTATAAATTGAGGGTATTTATTCTGCTACTGTTCACAACATGTTGTTGTTTCTCTTTCAGAATAGTCATTAGTGCTATATTATAAGCCACAAAAGAAGACCATAATTATTATTTTATTGATTGACCTCAAATTTTTCAAGGATTTTATAACTCTACTCTGTTGAACCACTCTTTTTCAATGGGCACCTACAAATGTTTGAGAATGTTCTTGGTGCCTTGTTTATAACTGCCAATTCAAACACTTTATTTCCTCTTTGACTATGTATAAATTAAGATCAACAGTCTTCAAAAGAAAATCTGAAAGATATAGTTTGTAATAAAAGGAGTTTAGTGAAGTAGAGAAAGTTCTGTATTGTGAATTGAGACATCTAAGCTTCACATTCCAAGTGTAGTTCATGTAAATCTGGGTAATTCAATACTCACTTGGCATCCATCAGTTTTCTGTCAAATGAGAGGGTTAAACTTATGATTTCTTTTGATATTCCTTTCATTTCTGAAATTCTAATGCTTCTTTAGGAATATATGAACTCTATGCACACACAAATCTGTTTAGTATATAAGATCAAGAAATGGTGTACAAAAATAATATATGCATCATCAAAATTGATATATTTTATCATATGAAGCAGAAAATTATGTTAATAATATAGAAAATTCCTCTGTCAGTTGTGGGACAATTGGACATATTTTAGTCTCTCTTATGGTTTAGATATGAGGTGCTCCCCGAAAGCTCATGTGTGAGACAACACAAGTAAGTTAGAAGTGAAATGATTGGGTTTTGAGAGTTTTAACCCAATCAATGAATTAATTCCCTGATAGGGATTAACTGAGTGGTAATTGTAGGCAGGTAGGGTGTGGATGGAGGAGGTGGATCCCTGGGGGCATGCCTTTGAGTGTCTACATTTTGTCCCTGGTGAGCTGAGCTCTCTCTCTCTCTGCTGCCTGGTGCCATGTTCTCAGCTGCTTTCCTCTGCCACACACTTCCACCATGATGATCTGTCTCACATCAGACCCCAGGGAATGGAGTTGGCTGTCTATGGATTGAGACCTGTGAAACTGTGAGCCCCCAAACTAACTTTTTTTCCTTAAAATTGTTCTTTCAGGTCTTCTGGTTGCAACAGTGAAAAGGCTCACTAAAGCACTGTCCAATTATGGTGTAGTCATCTAGTCAGATTGAGTTAGTCCCTCCCTTCTTGAAAATAACAGGGATTTCCACTTAAATACTACAAAGTTCTTCAAAATCTACATGATGCTTTATAAGCAATGTTTAAGAGTGAAATTATAATCTTTTTTTAAAATTTTTTTTAGATGTTGATGGACCTTTATTTTATTCATTTATTTATATGTGGTGCTGAGAATTGAACCCAGTGCCTCATACATGCGAGGCAAGCGCTCTACCACTGAGCCACAACCCCAACCCTGAAATTATAATCTTAAGGAAACATAACTTCCTATAATTTATTTGTACATTTAATAGTTGCTGTACCAGTAAATCAGGATGAATGAAGCTCTCCTGTACTCACAAACACAAGAGTAAAAATTTAGGCAAATTTGTGTGGGTGAAGGTTCAAATCAGTCACAGTGGAGAATATGAAGTAAGTTGCAAAACTGCTTCTCACTTCATCTAATTCTGACTTTGACACTTTCAGTAAATAAACATTCAATGTTTAATCATTGTGTGAAAAAATTTGGCCCAGGGCAAATACAACCAATGCAAATGTACAAGTAATATATTTAGTATTACACTCTTAACATTGATTACATTGAAGATAAAATAGTTTAGCATAGTTCCAGATCTTCAAAAATTACTCAATTTGAATTTTGAAAATAGCCAAAGAAATGAAGGAAAACTCATTGTTATACATTCTCTGTAAATTTAGGTAATACAGCAAAAAATTTAAATAAAATTGAACTCTATTAATTTATGTACAATTAAATTAGACCATGCTTTTAGTCAAGCCTGGTCAGAGTTATTCTTGGGAAAATTATTCCAAAGGTAAAGAAATTGAACTTATTTTTATGGGAGCTAAAGAAATATTGAACTTATTTTTATGGGAGCCAGCACAAAAGAGCTTTGCTTGAGTAGAATTGAGTTGAAAGGACGGTTCAAAGTAAGAGAGTCTTGTAAAATAGAGGTAATTTTAGTTCTTGAAACAGACATACCTGATTAGGGATTATTGTCTCTTAGGACTGAAGAACAATGGACCTATGATCATAGTAAGTAAGCATCCTGCTGAATAGAGGTTACTCAGAAGTTTAAAATCAACTCTCAAATTATCTCATCCCCTTTGAATTGCAAAGTAGTCCATCTAAGTTCAAAAGCTGCCAGCATTGTAATGGAAAACTAGAGAAGCATGTCAATTTTTGTTGTCTATTAGTGCACAAATTTTTTCAGGACAAAAGAAGAGAATAATGGATGATATGGTTGGGATGGATATGTTTTGAGATACAATAGCATAATAATAAATGTAATAACAAAATAAAGGGTCACAGGTCTAAAATTTTTAAACACATCCAGATAAGCTTTTCTGTTTCATTTATATGCAAGTTATATATGTAGGTTTACAGGAATTTAAATGAAGTGCAACTTTTTCTAAATTTAGAAAGTGGATAGCAAATGTTTTGGGACATTACTAAAACCATTACACACACTCATACATTATATTTGTCAGGATGGCTAGGTTATGGTTTGTTTTGTTATATGACACTGTTGAGTCAGTTTTCAAATTTCCTTATCTAATTAACTTAATCATCAATTAAAATCGATAACAAGTTTATTTATATTCTTTCACCAAATGTTCATTCAACTGTTTTACACAGAGGATACATTAGTTAAATATACACACAATAAACAAGTTTACTAGTCTGATAAAAATGGGGAAAGACAAATAATAAATATGGAATATAACTTTATATCTATATTTATGTAATACTTATATAAACATGGATAAGATACATAATAAATAGTGACAAGTGCAGAGGGAACAATAAAGCAGAGAGCTATGTAAGGAACATTAGGAGGTAAAAGTTTTAAGTAGGGGGGCTGGGGTTATGGCACAGTGGTAGCGTGCTCGCCTGGCACGCCAGAGGCACTGAGTTCGATCCTCAGCACCACATAAAAATAAAATAAAGATATTATGTCCACCTACAACTAAAAATAAATATTAAAAAAAAGTTTTAAGTAGGGTCCAATAATAAAAATCTTTCTGAAAATGGGACATTTTTGAGTGAGGAATTGAAATAGATGAGTATAGTGTATTATTTTCCTATAGCTGCTATAAAAATGACTAAAACTGTACTTTAAAACAATACATTATTATATTAAAGTTCTGTAGGTCAGAAACCTAACAGGGGTCACAATGGGCAATGTGTCAACAGGGCTTCATTCCTGTCTGGAAATTTCATTGGAAGAATTATTTTCCTTAACTCTTCCAGCTTCCAAATGCTGGCTACATTCTTTGGCTTGTGGCACTTTCCTCCATTTTCAAATCTAGCAACATTTAATTTTTCTAAATCTCCTTCAATCCTTGTATTTACTGATTAACACTGAAAAAGTTTTTCTACTTTTAAAGACTCCTATGCTCTTACCAGGCTTACCTGAGTGCTGCAGTTTAAATACTTAACCCCTCCCAAACTGTTGTTAAAGTCTAAGAGTCATTGTAACATTATTGAGGTGGATCTTTAAGCAGCGATAAGGGCATGATGGCTCTGCCCTTGTGTGTGTATTAATGCCAGCATCACATGAGTAAATTAGTCCTCACTTTCACATTCTATCATGGGATGATGTAGCAAAATGGTTCTCATTAGATATCAGTAGTCCCCAGCCTCCAAAACTGTGAGCCAATAAATTTTTGTTCATTTTTAATTACCCATTTTATGGCATTCTGTTAACTAAGACACCAGATAAGCCAGGATAATCTCCACATCTCAGTGTCCATAACTTAAATTACATGGGTAAAGTTCACTTTGCTACGTAAAATTACATATTTAAAGGGTCTAGGAATTAGAAGTCATCCATTTTTGGTGGCCCATTATTTTCATTAGCCCAGGAACAGGTATGCACTTAGTTGGTGGTAAAGTGTTCTCAGGGGAATGAATACAATGAAGAAAGGCTCCGAAATTATTGGGTGTTTGCTCCAGAAATAACAAGCAGACCAGTGTAGCTGGACTGAAAGTAGATAAGGAAACATTAGTAGGAAAGGAGATCACAAAAGGAATGGAAAGGGGAGAGGTCAAAGAGTAAAGAGCCTTATAGGACATTATAAAAATATTTCAACATTTTTAAAAAAATATTTTTTAGTTATACATGGACACAGTGTCTTTATTTTGTTTGTTTATTTTTATGTGGTGCTGAGGATCGAACCCAGTGCCTCACATGTGCGAGGCAAGTGCTCTGCCACTGGGCCACAACCTCAACCCATGGTTTGAGTGGAATAGTGATATGGCTGACTGATTTTTAAAGGATGGCAGTGGAAGTTTGAGAAATGATTGAACGTGGAGAACTTAAAATCACTGAGGCAATTTTTATCTAAATATGTCAAGGTGCATTTATTATTAAGAAAATAGATGAACTTCAAGCAGGAAAATATATTATGCTTATATTGTAACAAAGTTTATTAATTTGCTTCAAATTGTTTATTAATTTACGAAAGTTAAGCATTATTTTTCATAAAAGAAGCATGAATTAGATAATTTTTCACAATTCTTGAAATTTAAATATCCAAACAAGAAATCATCATTGTTTATAATTATTATTATATGCTTCATCTAAGAATTTGGTAATAATCATACAATGCTTTAATCATCTAAATATATGCATTAACATCCATTTTACCATAGTCTAAAAGTTATCAAATTTGAAATCTTGTGAGCTCTATCAGCCATAGCCACATGCACTGATTTGAAATTATACACTAATCCCCATATATATGTCAAATGTTCATGAATATTTTTATAAAGAATATTTTACATTTCAAAAGCAACAATGCATAAAATTTTAACTCTTTTCAGAAACCTATTGGTACTATTATCAGTGTTCCATACTTTGAATAGTATCATTTTGATGAGCTTGATCTCTGAATTAAATCATCTCATAGATGAACAGCCTCAATCCCTAAACTAGAGTTTGGGAAAGTTATGAGAAAGTAGTATAGACTATTCATTGATATATTAGACTTGTGGTGTCATATAGAGCAAAATTAGAATCCTACTTCATCTATTTTCTAGTTTAGAAGAGGCATTGGTTTACAAAATATTACTTATTTGTATATTTTATTATTGTTTCACCTTGATTTTGTGAGCCAATCAGGGTCTGAATTACTGGTTCATGATAGTCCACAACCTTACCATCAGAAATTGTCAAAGGTAAAAATGACAAAAATTCTTCAATTACTTAAGTGAACTCTTTGCTTAAGCTTGAGGAATCCAGGTGATAGTATGGTGAATAAGCACAGATAAGTGGGACTGGGGTTGTGGCTCAGTGGTAGAGAGCTTGCCTAGCATGTGTGAGACACTGGGTTTGATTCTCAGCACCACATATAAATAAATAAAACAAAGGTCCATTGACAACTATAAATATTTTTTTTTAAAAAAAAGAATAGATAAGTGCCAGGATTTGGTGAATCAGAGTGGATTCTATAGTAATCCACTCTAACAAGAAATCTCTTGACATCAGACAGTGAAAATGAGGCTCTAATTAACATCAGTACTTGTTTTCTTTTTTATTTATTTCTAGTTTGGATGTATAATATCCTCCTGTTTCATGTAATCACTATGTTCCACAACCCAAAACCATATTCATTATAGAGGGTAGCATTAAGACCCAAATTATATTTCTTGGAGAAAATAATAAAAATTCCTTCACAAATTAAAGTCCCAGTTATTTCCGTGGAATCCACCCTGTTTATGCTACAATATATAAAATGAGCACAAATTATAAAGGGTTATTTTTAAAATATAAGGACATGCCTTGTCTGAAGACTGATTATACAAAAAAAGAAAGATCCATGAGATCCTAAAGAAGGTTACAGATATGATCCTAAACCATCTAGAGGTTCAGAAATCCCAGCTACAAGCAATAAAAATATGATGTGTCAAATAATATTGTTTACATATACCTGGATATAAATCATTTAAAGTCCTTGAATGTCAGCTGCTTTCCTTAACACACAAGTATACTTAACAAATTCATTTCTAACAGAAGACTCACAGACACTGGATTATGATTTCAAGTGCTTTTTGTTTTCTCTATACTATTTTCTTCTTTGCCTTCTGTCATATATTTTTGTATCCTAAGACTGTAAAATCATCTGAAGTCCACACCAGAGTTCCTGCCAACTGGTGGGAGCACAGGCCAAGGCCCAGGACCAACTTTAGGAACTGCTATGGGAGGCCAGCCAAGGTCAGACCCAAGACTGCTAGCCACCAGTCACAGGGGAACCCAGACCCAGGGGAAGGACTTTCCTCCAGGGTCCCCTGTGGAAGACCTGGCCTAAGTGAGGCCCAGGACCACCTCCAGTTCAGAGCCAGAGGCCCTGCCAACTGGCGGGAGCAAAAGCCAAGGCCCAGGACCACCTTCAGGGACGTCCACGGGAGCCCAGCCAAGGTCAGGCCTGAGATTGCTACCCACCAATCCGTCTACCTAAAAGGGAACCCAGACCCAGGCAAAGGACTACCTCTGAGGACCACAGTGGCTGAGGCCTGCAACCATCCCCAGTTAAGCATCATAACTGCACA
>PVHX01024820.1:0-23519 GCA_004024805.1 Geosciurus inauris | reverse complement strand
CTGATCATTTGCAGCATTACTAAAAGTGGATTAGCGAATGTGGAATATACCACATTATTTGCCTCTTAATGTGGTATAAGAGGAAATACATGGCATCATCTATGAACCAGTGCCAGGCCTTTTTAGGAAAATACCCTTAAGCATATTTGCTAAAAAGAATAAGATTATAGCCGGGCGCGGTGGCTCAAGCCTGTAATCCCAGCACTTAGGGAGGCTGAGACAGGAGAATCGCGAGTTCAAAGCCAGCCTCAGCAATGGCGAGGCACTAAGCAACTCAGTGAGACCCTGTCTCTACATAAAACACAAAAACTAGGGCTGGGGATGTGGCTCAGTGGTCGAGTGCCCCTGAGTTCAATCTCCAGTACCAAAAAAAAAAAAAAAGATTATACCTACTACACAGGTGGTAGTTTTAAAATGTCGTTATTGGGCTGGGGTTGTAGCTCAGTGGTGGAGTGCTTGCTTAGCACATAGGAGGCACTGGGTTTGATCCTCAGCACCCTATAAAAATAAATAAATAGCGCTTAGGGAGGCTGAGACAGGAGATCGCAAGTTCAAAGCCAGCCTCAGCAATGGCAAGGCACTAAGCAACTCAGTGAGACCCTGTCTCTACATAAAACACAAAATAGACCTGCGATGTGCCTTAGTGGTCAAGTGCCCCTGGATTCAGTCTCCAGTACCCAAAAATAAATAAATAAATAAATAATAAAGGTATTGTTTCCATCTTCAGCTAAAAAATTTTTTTAAATAAATGCCATTGTCTACTGAAAGAATCAGAACTCATTAGAGAAATAATGGTTGCCAAGATTTGTGCAAAGGAAGTATAAGATGAGCCTAGACCATCAGGCTGTGCCTGAAAGTAAGGACAGACTGGGAGAAGGATGAGGATATGACAAAGAATACAGGATCGGGCTTCAAGGTTTGAGACATAAAAGATATTGTTGATTTCCTGGTTTTGTTGATTCTAATGTGATTATATGAGAAAATGTCCTTGTTTTTAGGAAATAGACACTGATTATTTCAGCAAAAAAAAGGAGTATCCAACTCAAACTATCCTCAGAAATATATGTATATATAGTGTATGCTATATACACACACACAGTCACATGCCACATAACATTTAGTCAACAACATGCTGCATGTGTGACATTGGTCATATTATAATGGAAAAGGATATGGCTCATAGAGCACTTGCCTAGCATATTTGTGGCCCTGGGTCCCATTCCCTAAACTACCAAAACAATAAATAAATACACTTAAAACTTTTGAGTTAGGAGTGTAGCTCAGTGGTACAACCTTTGCCTCACATGCACAAAACCCTAGGTTCAATCCCCAGCATGGGGGAAAAAATTACACTGGAACTGAAAAATTCCTATCACCTAGTGACATTTTAGCTATCTTAGCAAACTCTTAGGATATTCACACAACAGTACAATCACCTGATAACACGTTTTTTAGGATAATTCCCATTGTTAAGTGACACATGACTTTTTAGAGGGAGAGAGAAAGACAACAAATGTAATAAAATTTTAACATAATTTAGGAAATCTGCGAGTTCTTTGTACTATCTTTGCAACTACTCTTTAAAGATGAAATTACTTTAAAATAAAATGTTAAGCCGGGCGCGGTGGCTCAAGCCTGTAATCCCAGCACTTAGGGAGGCTGAGACAGGAGAATCGCAAGTTCAAAGCCAGCCTCAGCAATGGCTTAGGCGCTAAGCAACTCAGTGAGACCCTGTCTCTACACAAAACACAAAATAGGGCTGGGGATGTGGCTCAGTGGTCAAGTGCCCCTGGATTCAATCTCCAGTACCAAAAAAATAAATAAATAAATAAAATAAAATAAAATAAAATAAAATGTTAGACTTTTTGATGTAGGAAAGAAAGATTGGGATAAGTATATATATTCTCTCTTACAAAAATATCAACGATATTATTGCCAATGTACAAAACAAATTTCAAAAATAAAATTTAGTTTGTTCGCATTTTTATAAAAAATGGATGTATGAATGAATATGTATAGAAATGGTCTATTACTCATGTTTATCTTTGGGAGTTGGAAAATATGTTTAGATTTTTTATAACAAGTGCATATTTATAATCAAGAGGAAGAAGAAATTTTGACCAAACGAAAATTTGCAAAAAGCATGCCCCAATAATGCTGACCTGTTTTCTCAATGTATTGTAATTACAGCATAGCCCTCAACTCAGCAGTCCCATTATTTCACCAGCTCAGTCACCAGCACCAGCTCAGCTGTCCTCCCTGAAAACCATACGTCCCTCTGGACCACCACTTTCCATCATGCCCCAGTTTTCTAGACCTTTTGTCCCTGGGCAGGGTAAGTACATGAGAAACCAATGATAGCTTCAGAGAATTTTAGGCATCCAATCCCAGTCGTTTGATAATTTATCTTGATACTACTATCTTCCTGTTTCCCACAAAACTGCATTTTTACCTTCCCTCAGGCAAATGTGTTTATTACCAGACACTCTTCTAGCCTTATATTTTGCTGCTAAATACTTAATTATTAATTCAGTAATTGTAAGTCATTCCTCTATAGTAGTAATATGCAACGTTGTATATTTAATCTGTATTAAAATAACATATATCAAGAGTTTATTCATGGCTTGGGGTTGTGCCTCAGTGGTAGAGTGCATGTGTAAGGCACTGGCTTCAATCCTCAGCACCACATATAAACAAATAAATGAAATAAAGGTCCATCAACAACTAAAAAACTATTTCGGGGGAAAAAAAGAGTTTATTCACAGCCAGGCATAATGGTACACTCCTGTCATCCCGGCAACTTGAGCCAGAAGGGGTACCTTCAGCAACTTAGGGAGAACCTATCTCAAAAAAAATAAATAAGTGGTGGAGGGGCTCTGGGTTCCATCCTCAATACCAGCCAAAAAAATTTTTTTTATTTATTCAACAATTCTTTTTTTTTTCCCTGTGGAATGGGTACCAGAGATTAAACTCAGGGGCACTCAACCACTGAGCCACATATCCCCAGCCCTATTTTGTATTTTATTCAGAGACAGCATCTCACTGAGTTGTTTAGCTCCTCACTTTTGCTGAGGCTAGCTTTGAACTCGCAATCCTCCTGCCTCGCCTCCTGAGCCACTGAGATTACAGGTGTGCAACATCATGCCTGGCTTTAACAAACATTTATTGAAGTCTTACAGTGCCCCTGGTATACAGTGATGAATAAGCAAAAATCTTCAATGTCATCATCCTTCAAGTCTACTTAGAGGAACAGACTTGCATGCGGAATATTATAAACCAATATGGAAACCATTCATTTTATTTCCTGAAATTTATCCTAAGTATTAATGCACACAACAATTTACTTACAAAAGCATTTATCCTATCACAGAAAAGTTCAAAAACAACTTAAATATCCATCAGTGAGGAATAAGTTATAATATAGCCATAAAAGAAATACTGTACAGCTGTATAAAATTCATGGTTTAAAGAATCATTAAAAGGAGAACTACTCACAATGTGGTAAGTGATTTTGAAAAGCAGCATGGACATTTCAAAAAAGAAGATATACAAATGTCCATTAGGCCCTTGAAAAGTTACTCAACATAGTTAGTCATTAGGGAAATAAATATTAAAATAAGAATGAGCCAGATACAGTGGCACACAGCTCAAATCCCAGTGACTCAGGAAGCTAAGGTAAGAAAATTGCAAATTTGAGGCAAGGCTCAGCAACTTAGCAAGACCCTGTCTCAAAATAAACATTAAATGAGCTGGGATGTAGACCAGTGGTATAATGCCCCTGAGTTAAATTCCAAGAAGGGTAGGGGAGAGAGAATTTACCAGAAAGGAACTAGAGGAAACTCTTTGTAGAATAGAAATGTCCTTTTATCTTTTTGGAATCACAGTTATATAGACTTTTGGTACTGAGGATCTAACCCAGGGCGCTTTACCACTGAGCCACATCCCTAGCCCTATTTTATTTTTTATTTTGAAACAGGGTCTCACTAAGTTGCTGAGGGTCTTGCTATGTTGCTGAGGCCAGCCTTGAACTTGTGATCCTCCTATCTCAGCCTCCTAAGCTGCTGTGATTACATGCGTGCGCCTACATGCCAGGCAGTTATATAGAGTTTTACAGTTGTTAGAATTTACCTAATTCAATACTTAAAATGTGCACTTTGCATATTAATTATCTCAGTTTCTTAAAGAATTACAAAATGTACTTGCATGTAAAATGAGCACACGCACTTTTATTTTCTCCTTTGTAATTCTCTATTCCCAAATTTTCTACAAAGTTTTACTTTAATATTCTAGAAAAAGAAAGCTTATCATAAAAAAAAAATTGAAATGACATGTGTCATATAGTCTGGTATGAATAGCCTAAGCGCATTTGTGCATATGTGGTGGTAATACATAATCTGATATGAATGTCCCAGAGGACCACCTCACCCACCCTATAAGGAAGAGTCTCTGTTTATTGCTGACCACAATCTTAACATATTTGAAAAGAATACTGCTACATGTGACTAGATCTTAGGTATCTTTATTTTGCAGGCACCAGAATTTTTAAGCATCTTTCTCTCTATTCTGTTAATAATAAATTTTTGAGCCTTATTGTTCAATTTCATTATTGTAAGACTCAACTATGACTTCTTTACAGTTATTTTTTATGCATCTTCAAATTTAAAATTACATCTCTAATCTCAGTGCTAGTCCCTTGTTATACCTGCCATTCAGCAAGAGTTTAGGAGTATGTCATAGGTGTGTCCTGTATGGGGAGCTACCCAACCATCTTGATCCTGTTTAACCAAAGGAGCCCATGGAGTGGCAAGAAGTCGCTTTTCTCATTATGAAGCTATCTCCTGAAATTTTATTTAAATTTTATTTAAAAGTTGTTTACTTTTTTGATTGGCTAATACACTGACATGGTTCAAATAACAACAAATAATTTTAAACTACACAGAGAAGTTTCTGTCCCTCCTATTTCTTCTACACAGTTCCTACCACTCATCCTTTCATAACCACTGTTTGTTTTTTGTTTTGTTTTGGGTTTTTTTGGTGGGGGCCTACTGCCAGGGATTGAACTCAGGGGCACTCAACCCCTGAGCCACATCCCCAGCCCCATTTTGTATTTTATTTAGAGATAGGGCCTTGGGGCTGGGATTGTGGCTCAGTGGTAAAGCGCTTGTCTCGCATGCGTGAGGCACTGGGTTCAATCCTCAGTACCACATAAAAATAAATACAATAAAGACATTGTGTCCATCTACAACTAAAAAAAATATAAAAAAAAAAAAAGAGAGAGAGATAGGGCCTCACCAAGTTGCTTAGCACCTCAGCCTCCCCAGTTGCTGGGATTACAAGCATGCACCACCGTGCCCAGCATAACCACTGTTATTAATCATAATTATTTCGGAAGTTTGCCCCAGTTCTTTAAAGGATATGTGGGAATTTTTTAACTTTTTTTTTTTTTTTTAGTTGTAGATGGACAGCATGGCTCTATTTTATTTGTTTATTTTTCTGTGTGGTGCTCAAGATCGAACCCACTGCCTCACATGTGCTAGTCAAGTGCTCTGCCACTGAGCTACAGCCCTAGCCCTTAACTTTTTTTTTATATATTTGTAGTTATCAATGGATCTTTATTTTATTTATAGGTGGTGGTGAGAATCGAACCCAGTGCCTCACACATGCTAGGCAAGCTCTCTACCACTGAGCCACACCCCAGCCCCAGCCCTTAACTTTTTTTTTTTTTTTTAATTTTTTTTTAGTTATTGATGGATCTTTATTTTATTCATTTATTATTTATACGTGGTGCTGAGGATCGAACCCAGTGCCTCACGCATGCTAGGCAAGCGCTCTACCACTGAGCCACAGCCCCAGCCCCCCAGCCCTTAACTTTTAAAGAAAAAAAAATACATGAATTACCAGCCAGGCACGGTGGCACACACCTGTAATCCCAGCACTTTGGGAGGTTGAGACAGGAGAATCACAAGTTCAAAGCCAGCCTCAGCAACAGTGAGGTGCTAGGCAACTTAGTGAGACCCTGTCTCTAAATAAAACACAAAATAGGGCTGGGGATGTGGCTCAGTGGTCAAGTACCCCTAAATTCAGTCCCCGGTACTAAAAAAAAGTATATGAATTACCTACACTTGTTTTACTCTACCAAATATGTTTCCCCTCTTTATCTTGTTTTTAAACAATTTCTAAAATTATGGTGGGGAGGGGAAGAAAACAAAACTCTGGGAAGTGTATTATAACTGAGTAGAGAAAACTGTAAAAATGTTTTTGACTTTCAGGAGATGCCAGGTATCCTTTACTTGGCCAGCCTCTGCAATATAACCCTCCTACTGTTCTGCATGGGCACATTCCAAACCAACAGGTATGAAACACAGCTCTCTAACCTCTTAAGCTTTGTCACAGAATCCCATATTCCATTCTCAGGTATGGGGCACGGAGCCCACCTGTTGGACCTGCCTAAGAAGAGCTGCGTGTCTCAGCCAAATGATCTATACCTGTTAGCACTGAGAACAGAAATGAGAAGGCAGTGGTACTTGGCTAAGCAGTGGCTCATTAGTACCACCTAAAGATGGAGGCAGATGGCTAAAGGTTGGAGCACCTTTGCTTATGAAGGAGTCAGAGCTAGGCGCAGTGGCACACACCTGTAATCCCAACACTTTGGGAAGCTGAGACAGGAGAATCGCGAGTTCAAAGCCAGCCTCAGCAAGGGCAAGGCACTAAGCAATTCAGTGAGACCCTGTCTCTACATAAAACACAAAATAGGGCTGGGGATGTGGCTTAGTGGTTAAATGCCCCTGAGTTCAATCCCTGATACCAAAAAAAAGAGAAAGAGTCAGCAAGTGAGCAGTCATAGCACTATTACTGCAGAGCAGAATCCAGAAAGCGTTGGGTTGGTTTATTTCTGCAGGAGTACTAAACCCAAACCAAGTATGTTTAGGTGCTAACTTTTTAAGCACTATACATTTTTCAGCATTATTAAACTTATTCCTCAACTATTTGTGGGTTTCCAGGGTCAGTCTGGCAGCAGGCACGGAAACCGAGGAAGGAGACAAGCTAAGAAAGCTGCATCCACAGACCTTGGAGCAGGAGAAGCAGGTATGTCCCTGAGGGGCAAGTGAATGTGTGTCTACAGATTGGTGACAGTCTTATAATAAATCACACCACAGAAATGGGCTTTCTTCTTCCTACGATCCCATAGAAAATGTCCTAGGAAATTATGCCATCTCCAGTTTAGGATTTTTGAATATGTTCTTTTAACTGCCTCATTTCAGATGGGAGAATATCTATAGTAAGTTGCAGATGGGTTTAGGAGCAATGAAGGGCCACGGGGAGAAGAGGAATCTGAGAGGAGCAGGTAGAGTTCAGCAGCCTCTGTGTTCTCTGAGAAAGGGGTTGTCCTTCCACCCATGTGGGAGAAAGTCTGAATGAACACAGTGTAGACTTTTCTGTGGTAAAGTACTTTGACATTTATACTTTAATCTTCTACTCAACAGCCTTGGATGGTTAGGGCAAGTGTTACTTTTATTTTACAACGGGAACATGAAATGCAATAAAAGATTTGCCTGTAATCCCAGCACTTTGGGAGGCTAAAACAGGAGAATCACGAGTTCAAAGCCAGCCTCAGCAACACCAAGGCACTAAGCAATTCAGTGAGACCCTGTTTCTAAATAAAATACAAAACAGGGCTAGGGATGTGGCTCAGTGCTCAAGTGCCCCTGAGTTCAATCCCTGGTATTAAAAAAAAAAAAAGATTTGCCTGAGATGACCTGATTTGGAAAAGCCTCTCTTCAGTGTTGCATTTACCTGTGGGATTATCAGTGAGGACTTTGAGATTAGCAGTTTAGCACTATTAGTTCCATGCCCTTGGCCTAAGTGGTAAGTAAGAATTATTTAAAAGATGGCCATAGCCATAATGGTGGTTGTAATGGTGTAATGGCTACTGTAATAACAGCCATAATGATGGTGCATGCCTGTAATCCCAGAGACTTGGAAGGCTAAGGCAGGAGGATTGTGAATTCAAAGCCAGCCTGGACAATTTAGCAAGACCCTGTCTCAAACTGAAAAATGAAAAAGGGCTGGGGGTGTAGGTCAGGGTAGAGTGCCTCTATAATAAATCCCCTGTACCAAAAAATAGGTGAATAAATGAAGGAATATATCAATTATAATTTTGTGGTTTTGTATTGTTTTGGAAAATTCTCTTCATTGTCTATGTTGTCTTTGGGTCTGCAGTGCTTTTTATCTAACTTTTTTGGTAACAGGGATATATTCTACCTTTTCCATTCTAGTTGTTGGGAAGGTCTTGGAAATTACTGAACTACCTGATGGAATAACTCGCATGGAAGCTGAGAAACTTTTTGGAGAACTCTTTAAAATTGGCGCCAAGATTCGGTGGCTCCGAGACCCCCAGTCCCAGCCACGTCGTCATCCCCTTTGTTGTGGCAGCGGGGACACCACTGTCAACCCTGAGCGCTCTAAACCCAGTGACTTGGCCTCTACATACACTGTCTTAGCCACATTTCCCTCCATTTCAGCAGCACAGAATGCGTTGAAGAAACAAATTAATTCAGTTAACAAGTTTAAGCTGAGAACAAGCAAGAAGCACTATGACTTTCACATTTTGGAAAGGGCAAGTTCTCAGTAACAGAGCCACCTTTGGACCTTTCACCTCCATGATTTCCCTTCCCTCTCTCATATCTGATTGGCTTGGTATTTGGAGCTTCTGTTAACGTTTTAGAGACTCCTAGGATGTGTGGTCATGGCATTAATAGCTTTTGAAGAAAGGCCAATGATCCAGCAAAGGGGGGAGAGGGAGAAAGACACACATTTTACCCTACTGACTATAGGAATCCACACCGGAATGATACAGAGTTAGCAGCTTTTTCTAAGGAAATGCTGTCAAATGCCTCCTAACTTTTATAGTTATTTTGTTTTATATTTCTGAATTCTTGTATCAGATCCAAAGCTCTATTGTACAGCAAATTATTATTCAAAATGATTATAACCAATTGCAACCTGTATTTCTTTTTACAACCAGCACAGTGTGACCCAACTTAGAATTTGGGGGGAAAAGAATGCAGGAATGTAACAACCAAGCCAAAACCATGTACTATCCCTTTGGGGGCCTGAGGGTGCTAAGGAGAGCCCACAAATAGATTTCTCTTCCCCTGAATCTCTAAACACAGAAACATTTTCCATAAAATACAAAATTCTCCTATAGGGTCCCTTCCTTATTCACTTAGATAGTATGAATGTTAAGTGTAAAGTAAATTATGTTCTTGATGCCTCTAAATCAAACCACTTAGATTCAAAGGGGAATAGGAATCATCTTAGGCAGGAAAATATTTCCACTTTCTTTTTTAAGTGTCACTGCAGTAACTAAATGCCACTTATCTACATTCCCCTCTTCGTGGATTTTTTTGTCACCTAAGGAAATACATTTGATGAGTGCTGGAAACTTAAGTGGTTCAAAATTTTTCATTGTTTGCAGCAGATAACTGGACATCAAAGATTCATTGCACTTATGAACAAGGAACCTTCTTTTCAATTTCTGTGTAATTTGCAAGGCTGTACAATGTGTGCTGATGCAAGCCTTTTTCAGTTCAAGAGAATAAATGTTTACAAATATAGGCCCACTCTGTCTTTCTTTTTAATTAAAAACATTTGTAATCAGGGAGCTAAAAATAGAACATTATATTCAGTCATATAAATAATTTGTCTTCAAGCAGGGCGGGGTGGCTCAAGCCTGTAATCCCAGCACTTAGGGAGGCTGAGACAGGAGAATTGCGAGTTCATAGCCAGCCTCAGCAATGGCAAGGCGCTAAGCAACTCAGTGAGACCCTGTCTCTACATAAAACACAAAATAGGGCTGGGGATGTGGCTCAAGTGGTCAAGTGCCCCTGAGTTCAATCTCCAGTACCTAAATAAATAAATAAATAAATAATTTGTCTTCAGCATATATTTCACACCCAATCATCTACTTTAGCTCAAATTCTTTACAGACATCTTTCTCCATTGGTCAGTCAAGCAGAATCACACCACTAGGAAATCTGCAAGGTGAGGTTTGCCAGCTGCAACTTTTCTGCAGCTGGATTTGATCCTACCCAGTATCTCCAGTGAAACTGAAGATACTAAGTGTCAGCAGATGATAGTACAGATGTGCACTCACTCTAGAGCACTGGCAAGGTCCTCCAGGACCCCAGTGAATGCCAGGGCTCCCCCTCAGGCCGTCACATCCCACTTATGACTATTGTACTGTCAAGATCAGAAGTTGGAGCTTCCTTAGAACCTTGTCAGATAAACAAGTCCTGCCAAAGGAGAGAATGAGGAATTATGAAATCTCTTCCAAGGCCTATTGAAATAATTTTTTAAATTTAAAAAATTATTCCAAACTGGGTATGGTAGTACATGTCTTAGTCCCAGCTACTCAGGAAGCTGAGGCAGGAGGATCACTTAAGTTCAGGAATTCAAGAACCTCCCAAATTTGGGCCAGTATAAAGAAATATATCAACTAGGTTCAGTGGCACACTCCTGTAGTCCAGCTCCTTAGGAGGTTGAGGTGGGATGATTATAACCTTGAGCCACATAGCAAGACTCCATCTTAAAAAAAAAAAGAGAAATCAATTGAGAATGAAACCTTTTTTTCTTGAAAATAAATGCTCAATGATCTTCAATTAGAAGCTCAAAATATTAATAAGCTATTAATTATCAGCAGAGATCATTTTGCCAACAAGACCACTTGGGATATAAATATAAGTATGGAGGACAAAAATCTCAGACCAAGCCCTGGATACTGCTATATATAGTCACACAAAGAAAGTACAATAAACAGATAAGTAGTACGTACTGGTCAATGAGGTAAGATCAAGCTAAAAGAAAGTAGTGTCATGAAAACAAAGTTTTTTCCAGAAGAATGCAGAATATAAACTACTGATACTGATGGAAAGGCAGATTAAGAAAATTGATGGGATCAATAATTGTGTTTAGCGTCTTGATAGATGGGATCAATGTATTTAGCATCTTGAAAGCCACTGTCAATTACTGTAGAGCAGGGAAAGAAACTAGAAAGAACGAGGGAAAATTGGATTTGAGGAGGTAAAAATAATGAGTTCTTCTGATTTTTATAGTTTTGTATCAAGGTTGGCAAGGAAATGGAATGATGTGTAGAGAAGAACATGGATCAAAGTAGAATTCATAAATTTTTCTTAAATTCAACTAGATTTTATGTCTTAAAATTCCTTGGAGATGAGATTGAACAAATAGCACAGATCCAAAAGCTTTATAGTCCTTATGAGAAGTTTATTGGGCTGGGGATGTACCTCAATGGTAGAGTGCTTGCCTAGCATGCATGAGGCCCTGGGTTCCATCCCCGGTACAAAATAAAGAAGAAGAAAAAAGACAGTTGATAACATCTTAAGCTTAGAGTAATGGTACACCACTTAAGTCCATGTGGAATAAGAGAGAGAAATTCATCATATATCTCAAAGAAATATAACATTACAACTATGTTACATACTAAAGAGGTTTTGTGGAAGAAATCAAGCTTCCATGAAAAAGCTGACAGCTAAGAGGAAATCCATGAAAAAGCTGACAGCTAAGGAATTTTGTTGTGTTTTTCCTGCAGAAAATCAAAAAAGAGGACCTGTTATTACAGCCAGCATTGTGGCAACAGTTATTCTTCAATCGTATCTCAAGATAAGCTACAACCTCATGGTTTATTGCAATTAATTTCTCTGAATACTCCATTTTGAGGGTTTTTTTTTTTTTTTTTTTGGTAGATGGATATACCTTTATTTTATTTATTGTTATATGGTGCTGAGGATTGAACCCAGTGCCTCACATGCCAGGCAGACACTCTACCACTAAGCCACAACTCCAGCCCTGAATATTTTCTTTACTACGGTAGGAATCCTAGTCAACCCATGCCTTTGCTTTAGACCTTTGATTTACCCTGAAGGAGGTGGTACGGTACAAAGGAAATAGGTAAGAAACTAGGATTTAAAAGGTCAGGCTATTAGGGCTGGGGTTGTGGCGCAGTGGTAGTGTGCTCGCCTAGCATGCGTGAGGCACTGGGTTCAATCCTCAGCACCACATAAAAATAAAGATACTCTGTCCACCTACAACTAAAAAATAAATGTTTAAAAAAAAAAAAAAAGATCAGGCTATTATAGAGTCAGCTCACAGTCACAACCCCACATTCCCTGACAATCACATGGGAATACTAGTGAAACTGCCAGTCCTACCTTATAAAAATATGTGCACATACCCAGGTCTGAATGTTATCCTGTTTTTTTTGTTTTGTTTTGTTTTTTATCTTGTCAAGTCTGATTTTACCTGTATAAAAATGGTGGGCAATGGAAGCACATATAGGAAACATTTAAGATGTGACTAGGCATAAACTTTGAACTTCCCTAGGACAGCTTCAGAAGTCCCACAGCTGGGACTAGGGATATAGCTCATTGATAGAGTGCTTGCCTCACATGCACAAGGCCCTGGGTTTAATCTCCAGCACCACCACCACAACAACAACAAAGAAGTCCCACAGCTGGCAATAAGCCTTATTTGTGGGTTTTCCCAGAGCACTGACATAGAGGCAGATGTTAATTTTGCCAATAAAATGTGTTATTTTTTTCCTGTGTCTATACCAGCAGCTCTGATAGCCATTTGGGAATGACAGAGATCACTTCATAATTTTTTGCCCATTTCTACTACTTTATATATTAGATGAAAACACAGCTGATGGTTTTTCAAGTCCTTGGTCCATGAAGGATATGGAAATATTCAATATGTGATTGTGAATTTAGAACACAAAAAGTGTTTGCCATTGTGCCAAAAGTAATAAAAAATTCATTTAAGCTGGGCACAGTGGCACACGCCTGTAATCCCAGCACTTTGGGAGGCTGAGACACAAGAATCACAAGTTCAAAGCCAGCCTCAGCAACAGCAAGGCGCTAAGCAACTGAGAATTTGTCTCTCAATAAAACACAAAATAGGGCTGGGGATGTGGCTCAGTGGTCAAGTACCTGAGTTCAATTCCCAGTACCAAAAACAAAGTTCACTTACGCCAAGTGCAGTGGCACACACTTGTTATCCCAGCTACTTGGGAGGCTGAGCCAATTTAGCGAGATCCTGTCTCAAAAAGATTTTTTTTTTTAAATCTAGGAATGTAGTTCAATGGTATAGCACCCCTGAGTTCAATCCCAAGTAGTACAAAATAATAAAAATTACTTTAGCATCAAAGCTGAAAATAAAATGGGGATCTGATCCCTCCTCCCAAGCTAAAAAACTTTTGTTTTCCTGATCCCACCAGAGAAGGAACTGTGGCCTATGAATAATGTGGTGACACAGACCTTTGAGTATAATAACCACAATTCCTGAGTGGCTTAGAAAGAATCAAGGCAGCACATCTACAGCTGCCTGGGAAACATCTGAGTTGGATTCATCACATGTCAGCAACTGAAAAATGTAAGACATCAGCAGGGCTGGGATGTGGTTCAGTGACAAAGCACTTATCTAGCATGTGCAAGCCCCCCCAGAAACACAAACAAGACTTGCAGAAGCCAGCCATTGGGTCTTTGTGATAGTGGCCAGACCCCCTCCAATTCCTCCAATAGATGTTAGGATGTGGTGTCAACAGCCTTCAAAGGCAGAGGGTGTGGAATCCATCTTCTAGTGCCAGGTGCAGAGCTAGCATGAAGGTGCTCTACATGCTGGCATGATTCAAAGCTGGCCTTGTATTTGGGATTCTAGAAGCTTTTCTGAGTTGGTGCTAAAAAAGAACCTGAGGCTTACATGCATGTATTCAGCTGACAGACCTGTACCAGCCTATACAACAGTACAACTGCCCTTTAATCCATGCCCTCATGCCCCCAGGCCCACATGCTCAAACTGCATTGTGTGTGGTTTTTTATGCCCCTCTTCAATGCATACGCTTGGATTCATTTTCGTTTGATTTCATAGGAGTGCATAGGAGCATGGGAAGGGTATAAGGAAAACATAGCAGGAACTCCTGAATCAGAAAACAGAAAAGCAGAGATGGAGCAGATTGACTCCAGCGACCACCCACGTGTGGAGGAGACCACCTGTGCTGCAGCCCCAAATCTACCAACACAGGGCTGTCCCGGCTTGCTTCCATCTAGAGACAACAGTCAGGATTAGGAAGACCAACACCAAGGTCCCTGCAGGCCCAGTTACACCAGAGGTGAGGTATTGGTAACCTGCAGGGACACTATAAGATTATAGGGAAGAAACTGTAATACCTCAGATTGGCATTGCTAGAGAGGAAGACATATGAACAACATGAAAAAACAAGGGAAGAAAATGCCCCAGTCAAACCAAGATGCTACAATAATAGAATCCATTGAAAGCACAGTAAATAAAATGTCAGAGAAGGAGTTCAGAACGTACATAATTAAAATGATTTGTGAAGCACAGAATAATATAAGAGAGCAATTACAGGCAACCTTTGATCACTCCAACAAAGAGAAAGCAAATACAGGGAGCAAAAGATTACTTCAAGAAAGAGATAGAGACTCTGAAAAAAAAAATACTTGAAATGAAGGAAACAATAAACCAAATAAAAAGTTTAATAGAAAGCATCACCAACAGACTAGATCCCTTGGAAGACAGAACCTCAGACAATGAAGACAAAATAAAGTTGAAAATAAAGTTGACTACACAATTAAAATGGTAAGAAACCATGAACAGAACATCCAGGAATTATGGGATAACATGAATAGACCAAATCTAAGAATTATCAGGATAGAGGAAGACACAGAGATACAAACCAAAGGAAGGCACCATCTCTTCAATGAAGTAATATCAGAAAATTTCCCAAACATGAAGAATGAATTGGAAAATCAAATACAAGAGGCTTACAAGACACCAAATGTACAAAACTACAACAGATCCACACCAAGGCATTATTATAGTGAAAATGCCTAACATACAAAATAAGGATAAAATTTTAAAAGCTGCAAGAGAAAAGTTTCAGATTACATACAGGGGGAAAACAGTTCAGATTTCAGCAGATTTTTCAACCCAGACCTTCAAAGCCAGGAGATCCTGGAACAACATATACCAAGCTCTGAAACAAAATAAGTGCCAACAAAGAATCTTATATCCAGCAAAATTAAGCTTGGGATTTGATGGTGAAATAAAAACCTTCCATGATAAACAAAAGTTAAAAGAATTTACAATGAGAAAGCCTGCACTCAGAACATCCTCAGCTACTAAGTAACTAATGGGTAGGTAGTATATAAAGCATTAAATGGAAAACTCCAGAATAAATAATTCAGGGAACTGAGACTGGTTGTGGGGGAGGAAAAAGTGGCAAAGGGGGATTATTCAAAGTACCAGAAACCTACTCCTGGGATTGAGCAAAGCAGCACCCCCAAGCCAGGGACACCTCTGGTGGGTCAGAAGGTGACTGAATTATTCAGATATGAAGATCACCTTCTAGTTTAGGCCCCAAATATTTCCACTGGCCATTTTGGAATTACAACGTTTTTGGATAATTTTCCCCCAGAAGTTTATTAAAATTGGCAAGAATCATCTCTGAAGTGAATTGGTAGTAGCAAACAGATTCAACAAGCTACTTAAAAAGAGACCTAGGCTTTTCTTCAGTATTTTGGTTCAAATGGATTACATTTGAATCTACGTAATTTTAAGATACGTAGATTTGTGTACTGAGTAGTTTCAGCAGCTTCAAATTACTGTTTTGAGTATTACTAAAGTTTCATGGCAGTTTATTTTTACCTGTATTAAAACTTTTTGGAATTTTTGACCTCAGCCCTTTTCATATCACAAGGGAGGGCTTTTCTAAATGAAGACATTAAAAGAATACAGAGGGTTTTTTTTTTTCTTTTTATCCTTTACTTATCTGGAAATTTAAGATGTTGCAGTTTCTCCACCAGTGTGGTAGTATTAAGATAGCTATTTGTAGCCGGGCACGGTGGCGCAAGCCTGTAATCCCAGCACTTAGGGAGGCTGAGACAGGAGAATCGTGAGTTCAAAGCCAGCCTCAGCAACGGTGAGGTACTAAGCAACTCAGTGAGACCCTGTCTCTACATAAAACACAAAATAGGGCTGGGGATGGGGCTCAGTGGTCGAGTGCACCTGGGTTCAATCTCCAGTACCAAAAAAAAAAAAAAGATAGCTATTTGTGTCTTTTTATGTGAAACAAAATAAAGTGAAACAAAATAAGGAGTACTTATTGGATGTGAGGAATAAGGAATACTTACCGTGTTTAGGAATACTCTTTGGATGTTAAATTTTCTATTTGTTTCTGCTTTTTGGCTCTTAAGTTGAGTATTTCATCTGGAGTGGGTAAGTACAACAGTGACAAGTACATGGAATAATAAGACTTTGATCTTAAATCCGAGGAACTTGGCTAATTCTGGAGATAGCCATATGAAAAAACTTTAAAACAGAAGTATGGGTAGCTGACCTGAAATAACTCCATGTCAAGCCGGGCGCGGTGGCTCAAGCCTGTAATCCCAGCACTTAGGGAGGCTGAGACAGGAGAATCGCGAGTTCAAAGCCAGCCTCAGCAAGGGCAAGGCACTAAGCAACTCAGTGAGACCCTGTCTCTACATAAAACACAAAATAGGACTGGGGATGTGGCTCAGTGGTCGAGTGCCCCTGAGTTCAATCCCCAGTACCCAAAAAAAAAAAAAAAGAAAGAAATAACTCCATGTCAAACAGTCATAGGTTAAGCATCTTCAAAAGAACTTGGCTATTTCAGAAGATACAAAAAAAAATAAATAAATAAAAAAAAAAACTGGACAACAAAGATTACAGAGAAAAAACCAACACCTTCATGGGCAGTCCTGTTGGAATTTGGACTTGCCATGAGGTGTTGAAGCCTTGTTTCACTGAGTTGGAGAGACTGGGCCTAAATGGAGCAGCATGACTCTGCTTCAGCCTGCCTTAATTTTCCTACTCCGCCATCATCAACGAAGTTGTCATTGAATTTTGAGAAACATCCTGAAAATTTTTCATGGACGGAAAATCATTATAATGTAAATCGTCAAAGACACAACTCTTCAGATGGCTTTGATTCTGGTATTGGACATTCTAGTAGAGGAAATTTTGGAAGGAAAGATAAAAAATGGATGGCGTACACGTGGCAGAAATGGTATTGAAAACATAAATCATCAAGGAGGATGCAATGGTGGAAATTCCCGTTCTCGTAGCAGCAATTTCCATTCTGAAAAAAGCCAAGGACTATATGAAAACAACATACCTGACAATGAAATTGGAAGGAAAGAAGATAAAAGAGAACAGTTTGAGGTTGAGGATTTTCCATCTTTAAATCCTGAGTACAAGAGAGAACCAAATCAGAATAAATCATTAGCTACAGTTGTATGGTGCCTACATGCCTAGACACACACATACCCAACCAAAAAAATCTCCCAAGCTCCTCTCTTAGAATATCCTGCAAATCCTAAATCTAGAGCTCCAAGGATGCTGGTCATTAAGAAAGGTAATACAAAAGACATACAGCTTTCTGGATTCCCTGTAGTAGGAAATCTTCAGTCACAGCCAGTTAAGAATGGAACTGGTCTGTTTATAAAAGCTTAGTCCCAGAGCTGGGGATATAGCACAGTTGGTAGAGTGCTTGCCTCACAATCACAAGGCCCTGGGTATAATCCCCAGCACTACAAAAAGAAAAAGAAAAAAAAATTTTTTTAAAAAAGGCTTAATCTCCAAACCTGCTGTTCTACCTACAAAATTTACACAGTGGAAGAGACAAACTAAAGAAAATAGGGTTGGGACTTCTTTTCCTCATGGATCTGCATGTGATGTTGGCAACTTTAATGCTTTTAAATCAACTGCCAAGAATTTTAGATAGAGTGTAATTGTTCAAATTCTTCACCTGTTGACAAACTTAATCGGCAGCTTTGTCTAACCAAACTGACATGAATTCACAGTTTGTGTTAAGAAGAGTGAGTTTTTGAAAGCTTTGAAAAGAGACAGCAGAAGAAGAACATGAAGGAGAAAGCCATGCTGGCTCAGAGAAGGATGAAGACTCATTTAATTTGCATAACAGTAATAGTACTCACCAAGAGAGGGATACAAACAGAAACTTTGATGAAAATGAAGTTCCACAAGAGAATGGCAATGCCTCAGTGATTTCCTACCAGATCATTCAGTCTTCAACCTTTCCACAAACTGATGTTTTTTCCAGTTCACTTGAGGCAGAACACAGATTGTTAAAGGAGATGGGCTGGCAGGAAGACAGTGAAACTGATGAAACGTGAGCTCCCTTAACAAGGGTGAAATGAGAGAATTCCAAGTTATTAGTGAACAGTTGCAGAAGAATGGTCTGAGAAAAAAAATGATGTTTTGAAAAACAGCCTGCTTGGGAACAGTGGCACACACCTGTAATCCCAGCACTTTGGGAGGCTGAGATAGGAGAATCGCAAGTTCAAAGCCAGCCTCAGCAATGGCGGGGCACTAAGCAACTCAGTGTCTTATGACTCTACATAAAACTTTTATGTCTTTTTTTTTATTTTTTTTTTTATTTTTTTTTTAGTTGTAGATGGACACAATGTCTTTATTTTATTGCTGTGTATGTGGTGCTGAGGATCGAACCCAGGGCCTCACGCATGCGAGGCAAGCGCTCTACCGCTGAGCTACAATCCCAGCCCAAATTTTTATGTCTTTTATGTCTCTACATAAAACATGAAATAGGGCTGGGGATGTGGCTCAGTGATCGAGTACCCCTGAATTCAATCCCCAGTACCAAAAAAAGAAAAGAAAAATAGCCTTGTTGTGTGACTTGAAGTTTGGACTCTGGAAAAACAGCACTTTCAAACCCACGATTGAGAATGATAACAGAGACAAACAGCGGTGACACATCAGATGATGATGATGTGGGAAGAATTTCCTAACAGCTTTAGAATTTTTAGTGTGATACATCTCTCATGCAGTTTGGGGTAGACTGAAAAATGAAGAACTATGATTTATATAGTGAAATACCCCATTAGAAGATGATTTGGTGGGGGACACTTCAATATGAAGAAAACCAAAAATGTTTTGTTGGGCTGTGTTGGACATTATTTCTTTGTAAATGAATGTTGTAGAAATGAGGATTTTGGTTGATCCAACATTGATTTTCTTCATCACTGCAGCATTTCTCTGACTAGCAATGTGACAATGTGACAAATGAGATTTTCTCATTTAATAATAAAAAAATTTGTAACGTTTTGCAAAAAAAAAAAAAAAAAGTAATTCATGGTTTAAGTTGTGGACCATACTGAGTAGTGTGATGAAATCTTGTGCCATTCTACTCTCTTCTACCCAGGATGGGATCTTTCCTTTGACCACAGTATCCATGCTTTATATACTACCTACCCATTAGTTTTAGTAGCCATCTCATTTATCAGATTGGCTGTCACTCATTTCAGTGCTTGTATTTAAGTAAGCCTTATTTTACTTAATAATGACCCTAAAGTTCAAGAGTAGTGATATTTTCAATTTGGATATAACAAAGAGAAGCCATAAAGTGTTTCCTTTAAGTGAGAATAAGCCAGGTACAGTGGTGCACACCTGTAATCTCAGCAGCCCAGGAGGCTGAGGCAGGAGGATCGGACGTTCAAAGCCAGCCTTAGCAATAGTGAGGTGTTGAGCCACTCAGTGAGATCCTGTCTCTAAATAAAACACAAAAATAGGGCTGGGGATGTGGCTCAGTGGTCGAGTGCCCCTGAGTTCAATCCCTGGTACCTCCCCCTGAAAAATACAATTAGACATTTTGAGTGGGAGACTATCTTCACAGAACTTTTATCAGTATTTTGTCATCATTGTTCCATTTTATTATTATTGTTAGTCCCTCACTGTGTCTAATAAATTAAACTTTATCATAGGTATGTATGTATAGGAAAAAACAGCATATGTAGGATTTGGTACTACCCACAGCTTCAGTCATCTGCTAGGGTCTTGGAACATACCCTCCAAGGATAAAGGGGGACTTCTGTATTGTCTGGGTTTGTTAGTCATCCTTGTAAACATTTTATTCCAACTCTTGAAGCTGTACTGTCCAAAATGGCAGCCACTAGCCACATGTATCTAAGTTAATTAAAATTAAATAAAATAGAAATTTAATTTCTCAGGTGCACTAGCAACATTTCAACTGATCATTAGCCACGTGTAAATGGTAACTATCATATGGAACAGAACAGATACAGAACACTTCCTTCATTGCAAAAAGTTCTATCAGACAACACTGTCCTAGAAAACTGGGATAAGGTCCTCTATCTTTGATATCCAGGAGAATCTTATGAATAGTAGATACTGAATAAATGTTGATCAAAGACTACAAATATAGTGAGAATTGAACATGGGTTGTATGATTTAAGAGTAAAGTTTGATGGGCACAGTGGCACATATTGTTGTCCCAGCCACTCAGTAGTAGAGAACCCCTGGGTTCAATCCTTATTACCAGAAAAGAAAAATAAAGAGAGAGAGAGAGAGAAGTTCAAAAGGATGCAGAGAGATTAGCTAGAGCAGTCAAAACTGTCATTTTCAAAGGAGATAGGACATGGGGGCAGGAAAGATGGTGGAATGTGATGGGCAACAATGCCCTAGGTTCATCTATGACTGCACATATGGTGTAACTCTATATTGTGTACAACCAGAGAAATGAGAAGTTGTGCTCCATTTGTGTGCAATGAATCAAAATGTGTTCTGCTGTCATGTAAACCTCATTAGAATAAATAAACTTTAAAAAACTGTCATCTTACCAGTCTTCATTATTAGCTTAGGAAAAAGGCAAACTGTCTAAAATCACCCTGTCATTTGTCACCTGGACAGTGGCAATGGTCCTGAGTGCTTTCTCCATTCACCCTTATTTCCCTCATCATCCACCATCCATACACTGCAGTTACAGTGAACTTTCAAAAACTCAAACCTTGATCATGTCACTTTCCGTCCCCCTAAATCCTCTCTAGGTCTTGGCAGCTTTGGCCCTTGCTACTTCTACAGGCTTACCTGACAAAAATGCCCTTTCCCCTCTAGGATTTGGTCAAACTGGACTTTCCTATATTCCCCACACATGCCACATTCTCATTTCAAGTGTTCAAGTGGTTATCCACTTGAAACTGGAATTCTCCCAATCTGTACCAGAAATTAGGGTTCTCTCTACCCTAACGTATCACCAGACTAGGTTTTCCAGCCCCCTGTACCTTGGTGAGCCATATGTCTATATTTTGACCAATAAAATAAAAGCATCCCTAACCCCTAAAACCTCCTGAGAGGCCCTTGCTAACCAGAGCAGGATTGGAAACCAGCAAGTATCAGTATCACCAGAGAACTTGACACAAATGCAGAATGTCAAGCCCCACTCCACGCCTACTGAATTAGAAGCTGCATTGTTAACTAAGTATCCAGATTATCCGGGGATACTGAAAACTATTTATGAGCTGCAGGCAGGTATAATAGAGATTTTCAAGGCATCAAGGAAAGGTAGAGCCCCTGGATGAGAAGATCCTAAGTTTTTGAATGACCATGTGGAGCAGAGCCCCTTACACCAATGCTGGTCTCTAAGCCATTATTAGTCTGTCAAGTGAATGAGAAATAAACCTTGGTGTTAAGCCACTGAAATACGAGGATTATTTCCACATGTAACTTACCTTCTGCCTGGAAAACCTATTATTCCCACCCTTCCCTCCAACTTCTGTTTAATTTGTACTGATACTTGAGATCTCAGTTCAAATATTATTCCTTCAGGTAGCCTATTCTTCCTCCAGAGCTCCCTCTTCAGTCCACCAGACTGAAGTCATTTCTGCCAGTAATACTAAACAATGATTTAATACTAAACAATACAAAACAATGATTTCCTATGCTTCCTCTTCAAAGCATTTATCACAATGGTAATTACATGAGTAATAGGCCGATTAGTTGCTTAATGTTTTTCTACCCATCAGAATGTAATCTTCAGAAATAGAGTGTCTATTTCTTCTGTTGACTAATAAATCCCGCACACCAATAGTGCCTTTCTCAATATTTGTTTGATGATTAAATGAAGAAATAATCTGACAGAGACAAATACTTTGAATCCTGAAAGGCACATATACAGTTTTCTTAAGCATGATTTTGGCAGGAAGTCAAAAATAATAGCTGACATTTATAAAGCAGTTAATTACCATGTACCATGTACTTTCTAAGGCATTTAAAAGGGTTGTTATGTGATTCTAAGTGCCAGAGTGTGGTTGAAAGTATAAATTCTATTGTTACTCTAATTTATTGGTGGGGCAAATGAAGTGTCAAGAAAGGTGAGGAAATTTGTCCAAGGTCACTCATATAATAAAGGTAATGGCATTCATGAGCCGGGCAGGCTGTCTCCAGAGTTTTAACTACTCGTGTTATTGCCTCAAGCCTTGCTAATGCAATAGCAATTGCATTTTTTATTTATCTTATTCATTAGCAACTATACGACTTCAAACTTAAGAATCCTTTTGTAATTCCCAACTGGATCCCTGTTCTCTCCCAAAAATTTTAACATTTTAAAATCCCATATTGGTGTGCATACCTGTAATCCCAGTGACTTGGGAGGCAGAGACAAAAGAATCACAAGTTTGAGGCCAGCCTCAGCAACTTAGTGAGTTGCTCAGTGATAAAGCAACTGGTTAAATCCCCAGTACACACCCCCACCCCCTGGAAAAAATATTTCCTACGTTGCCGACCAGTCTTCTGCCCACCCTGTGCTCTCTGAGACATTGATTCTCCTCCGCTTTCCCCCTCCCATAAACCAATTAGCTCCATTCTGCATTCATCTCTCTCCCCAACCTGCTTAAAATCCATGTTCCCATTTGGTTGCTAATGTTCTAAACTCCCTTTTTCTTTGTTTTTTTTTTTTTTCTTCTCTCACTGCCTAGCATCCACAAACCTGGAATAATCCAAGCCTCTACTTTATAAATGCCTGCACCTGAGGATTGAATTATCACTGGAGAAAATCATACAATTGGGCAACTTCAGGTCCACCAATTTCAACTGGTTCTCAGCACTCCCTGGTACACTAGTCCACTCCCTAGTCCACTCCACATTACTTCAAACCTTGTTACCTGTACCCTAGGTGCTAATTTCCTTACCTCCCTTCTATCAGCAAATAACCTCTCCTTCATATGTGAGGAAAAACAGGTAAAGTCTTCAAGTGAAAATTTCCTCAAATTATTGTCCTGAAACTTATAAACTTATTTAGGTCCAATGTTATTTTTTCTTTCCTCTACTTTTTAAAAATAGAGTGTTTCTCCTATCTGCCTGGACTCTGATTCTTCAGAATGGGGTGATAATAAGTAGCTATAACCAACTTCCAGTCACCTAACCAATGAGGACAATTATCTCACAAAACAAGAACTATGAAGGCTGAGCAGTCCCAGAGTTGGTTTAAGAGCTCTGTGATGTCACCATAGACACATGTGCTTTCCATATTCCATTCTGCTATTCTTAGAGTATAGGCATTGTCTCTCCTCATGACCACAAGATGGCTGCAGCAGTACCAGGCATCACTTGCATGCAACCACATGTAGCTG